>CM032636.1:25984381-26126812 GCA_019097785.1 Fraxinus excelsior | reverse complement strand
AAGCGAATGTTCTACCAAGCGGACCCTTAATTTTGTACTATTTACACCAAAAATTGAATGGAATCAAAATAATATTTAATCAATTCAATTGCCAAACACAATCGTAATTCTAAAATAATGTAAATGAATGATATCCAAAAGTTGAATATTCTAGCATAATTTTCATGATCGGGAAAATTCTTCAAAAGGTACACTAAAGGAAATGAGAAATTGTAGTTACGGTACCAAACATTTTACTTTTTTGCAGACTTTGCTCAAACTTTTCGTTTGTACCACATACGGTACCAAACATTTCAGAAATATGCATCGGATGTCCAAATGGACGTTTTCCGTCCAGTTGACCATTAGTTGACCAAAAATAATAGATTTTGACCAATTTTGACAAAATTAGGAGGGGTAAAATGGTAACTTGACAATTTTCTCATTAAATAATTGAATATGGATGACATAAATCTTTGAATATTGAGAAGGGAACATACCTGAGGGTGACGATTTTGGAACCAGAGGAGATCTCGGAGTGTTTGATGATGAAAATCCTTTATTAAAACCCTCCATTTTTATGATTTTTCTTGAATTCGCTACTGGTTCTTCGAAGAATACAATGGAATTCTTTTTCTTTCCGATTTTCAAATGTGGGCTTCTCTAATTTCTTGTTTTATGATGATGAATGATTTCTTGATGGAAATGATATATTTATTTTAGGAAATATTTCTTGATGGGTTTTGGAGGAGGGAAAATTATTACGGTGGTAGGAGGAGGCGACGACGGTGGTGGTAGTGGAGGGAGGAGGCGGCGGCGGCGGCGATGTCGACAGTGTGATGGTGGTAGTGTCAGCGCTGTTGATGCCGGGAAGGAAATTCCAATCTTCAGTTTTTTGTTTTAATTTATTTAATGAGAAAATTGTCAAGTTCCCATTTTACATCTCCTAATTTTGTCAAAATTGATCAAAATCTACTATTCTTGGTCAACTAAAGGTCAGCTAGACGAAAACCGTCCATTTGGACCTCCGGTGCATATTTTTGAAACGTCAGCACCGTAGGTGGTACAAATGAAATGTTTGAGCAAAGTCTATAAAAAATGAAAGGTTTGATACCGTGACTGCAATTTTCCCTAAAGGAAATGGTAGTTGAATTGAAGTTTCTTATTGATCCATGGTTGACAGGAATTGAAGCTGCCTAACTGTTGGCAGTGATCAAAGACTCGAAGTCGTAGGTATTAAGGTAGTAGTCATTTTCAAGTTCAAAGGGATTTTTAACTAAATGCCACAACGATAAAAATTGAATCGACTATCCTCAAAATCATTCAAGAAATGATAAACACAACATCCACGCCTAAAACAATCCCTACATGTGATACATCCCATGTTAGGCACGTTTATTGCAAGCTTGACGGGAAAAAATCATCGAACAATGTAACGAATACAAAGAAAAGCAAAAACAAGTAAATGCGCAAAATACAAGTTTCATAGTTCAATAAGCTTGCTTAGAGGAGAATCATTTTTATCATTCAACTTCAATTACAAATTTTCGTACATCACTCTCTCGATTTTTCTCTATACACAATGAACATACTTATTTTTCTTCTTCCTCTATTTTCTTTTTCACTATTTCCTCTATCTCGCCCTTTTCCCTTTAACCTTGGCTGCCACGTGTTATTCTTAATTCATCTTCGTTTGTGTGATTGTCTAAATTCGTGCACAATTCTTCCTCGTGTGTGGAGAAATTTCAGTCATTTGTCTCCCCTTCTTTTTTCTTTTCCTTTTTGTCACTTACTTCCCTCGTCAATTTTCCTTTTCTTGTCACGAGTACCATATGTTATATATATTTATTAAATGAAAAACAAATTTATTGACAGAAACAATTTTTTTGGCAAAGATTATGAATAGAGACAGAGTTAACAAATCGAAGCATGTGACGCATTATCTTTAAAACATATTTGTCCATTTATCATAGGTGCTTGATGTTCCGTCTCTCAGCATACAATAATGAAATTGGTAGAAAGTTGAGCGCCAAGATTCTACTATGATAGAACCTTGTTTGAACACTATTGCCAAGAACTCGAAAAGCTCTAAAGACCCTAAGCAGGCAAAAGAAACTCGAATTGTAGAAGAGAGTGCGAATTGTGTTAAATTCGCGTGATGAACCAAAAGAAATAGTTTCTTTAAAAACTCCATGAGGATGAGTTAATTTCCCCATTTAACCACAACAGTTTTCCTTCCAACACTTTGCAGCTTTAACGTGTACTTTGAGTTTCAATTTATCGCTCACCCAAACATTATTTTTAGAATGTGAATATAAAGTTTTGATTTTCTCACGGAGGAAACCACAAATCTACTTTAATTTTCCACAATCAAGAAGTGGATCCCACTCAAAATTATGTTAAAATCCTAATCAAGAAGTGGATCCCACTCCATATATATATAAAATTACAAAATAATTCTTAATAGCATTTTGTAAGGAAGTGCCTATTTTCTACATACCACAAAAACAAAAAGTGAATTGAAGGAAAGGACGAGAATAAGAGGCACTTAATTGTGTCCCTCAGTTATACAGCCATGCATGGATGGACATCCTATCTCCACGGATCATGTCGATATGCTTGTTTGTTAATCTATAATATATTAAATATAACATTAATCGAGAATCATTTTTCGAACAATTCTAACCCTACTATAATTCAATTATTTCAATAATATCTTACTTTTTATTTTTCAATATATAATTAATTTATTTAACTATTCAATTACCATTGACAGATTTTCATTTCTTTAAAAAGCTTCCCGCTCCTCCTAAAAGACAAGAACTAGAAGCTAGTAAAGAAGTTAAGATTCTAGCCATAGCTTAAATTTCCTATATTTTAAAGAGGGCCTCCCTCGTCAATGATGATATTCATTAAATATTCTAGGATAAGGCTCTCTAGTGGATGTTCATCTTCTCAAATCTCTTAAGAACCTTATCGATGCATATCTTTATAATAATTCAAAAATACCATGATAACGATTCTAGTGCATTTGTATCCTTGCATAAAAAAGACGTCACCAAGATCTTTCATTTCAAAATTTTATGACAGAAATTTCTTGATTTTATACAATGAGTCTATATCCTTGCAGACAAGCAATATATCATCAACATACTCAAAACATATTCTTACTATCATTGAACTTATGATATACACAATCATCAACTGAATTCATTTCAAAACCAAATGAGATAATTATTTGATGAAACTTGTGATACCATTGACGGAAAACTGCTTAAGCCCATAAATTGATTTCTTTAATTTGTAAACCATTTTACGTAGTTTAAGATCAAAATATGTCACAAATGTCATAATAGTCCTGAAAGAGTCTTTTATAGAAACTAGAAAAAAAGTCTCTTTAATCTCAATGTCTTCCTATTGAGTAAAAACATTTGCTACAAGACGAGTTTTACATCTCTCTACTTCACCCTTTGAATCCCTTTTAATTTTAAATATGCATTTACAACCAATGGACTTTGCACCTTTAGGCAATGCGATGAGTTTCTAAACGTTATTGTCTTTTATGGACTTTATCTTTTTGATCAGATCTTCTTCCATCAATCCATACCATTCTTATTTTTTTGGAGAATGACTATAAAGTCATCTGAAATTGCATTTCTCTTTTTTTTTTTATAGTGAATTTCCTTATTGGCATTTTTCTTAAGATTGTGTTAAGTTTGTTCTTCTGAAAAAAAACTTGATTGTGTATAGGGTTTTTTTTATAATATTGTCTTGATCCGAAATTACTTCTTGAACAAGATCTAGAGCAAGAATTTATCCATAATCCTGATCATTGTCAATGCAATAGAAGAAATATATACATATTCTTCATCCAAGACAAAATCATTAACCTTATAACATTATCTCACCTATAAACTCTACATCTTCAAGGAATCAAACATTTTTCGTTTCGAAAATTGACCCAATAGTGGATTCAAAAAAATTGTAACCTCTTGACATTTGTTTTACTTGGAATTTTATTGAGAATTTAAGTTGTAGTCTTTAGTGCTTCAACCTAGAGAGATTCTAGTGTACCGTGGGACGATTCTACATTCTTCTAGGAATTTAGCAAAAGGTCATGGACGTTGTCCTCCTGATCCGTCATATTTGTCTTAGTATTCACCACCGTGGTAAGATCTGACTTGTTTAATTCTTTTGGTGAGTTGATTTTTAACCTGAGCCTTGTATGCCTTGTGTTTGGGATTCAGTATAAATGAAATACAGGTAACCATAATGAGAAAACTCGTCTATAAATGTAATAAATGAATATTAACTATTCTAAGAAGTCAAAGTAAATGACTCACAGATATTCGTATGATTTAGTTCTAATACATCTGAAATTCTATTAACATTTAATCTCCTTATATTTATTTGTTTCCTTTAATGTAATTAACATAAACGCTTAAGTCTGAAAAATTAAGGGAATTAAGAATTCCATGTAACACAAGATTTTTCATTATCTTTTAAGAGGCGATTTAATCGTTTGGGTCATAAAGGAGCAGAATTTTCATTGGTTAATTTACGTTTAATACTACGTGAATTTAGATGCAATATTTATTTATAAGAGACAACCGCATTAAGCAGATAAATGCTATCATGACCGAATAAAAAACTAGTAACCTACATTAGTTGAAGAAAGAAAAAGATTAAACTAACCATTTTCAATTGAACAAGAATTACCATATTTGTCCAATGTAGAAATAAAAACAAAATTCCGTTTAAAAGACGATACTGCAAAAGTCTTTCAAATTCAAATCATAAACAGTCTTTAATAATAACCTAAAAGTTTCTATAGCCTCAACCTTAACTGATTTGACATTGCCCCACATAGATGAACCTTTCGGCATCAATTGTCTTTAGACTGTTCAGACAACCCCGTATAGACATGCTTATTTGAATAGTGACACCGAAACTTATCCACTAAGTGTGTCTAAATATTGAAACTAAACTAACTTCAAAACAAACCAAAATGATAACTGTATTTTTCTTTACACGTCAAGCGTGATATTTAGAGCAATCTCTCTTCACGCGTCTCAAATTTTCACAAAAGTAATAGTCAGATTTATTATTATCAAGTTTTTGTTGTTTATTTTGAATCGAATCGAATGTAGCTTTTTTATTCTTTATAACGTGTCCTTAGAGGTACTAATTAAGCCCATGTTTGACATCCATTAATTTCTTTCTCTTTCTCTTTCTCTTTCTCTTTCTCATTCTCATTCTTCATTTCAACCACATATTCTCCAAATAAAATAATATTATACACAAATCAAAAACTTTTCATCACTTTTCCACCACACATTCTCACATCAATCACTATTCCAAAATTTCTATTTCTCCCAAAATGGGTTTCAAACAGGGGCTAAGTGAGTAATATCATTTTTATCTTATTTAACATTTCTTCTTCTTGCACAGTATGAAATGAGCTCATTAAGAGTCAATTTTCCCTTTTAACAATTGCATCTGACCTTAAATTAACCGAATTGTGTAAGAATAGAAATTAAAACTAAATGCACAAGCAAGTAATTACACAACTCAAGCTTTAATACTTTTAATTTTGAAACAAGATGAGATAGTTCCATGATATATTTCCTTATATTTTCTTTACCCTTATACTTTAATGAAACTAAGTTTTCCAAAAGTCATATCTGTTTCGACTTTATTGCCTTTTGCAAAGCGTTTTTTTAATGTTCTCAAAAAATTTATTGGGAATAGTTACATTAACGTCCCCGAGTGTTGATGAAATTTCACGTTTCATGATCATAAGATTCACGCGGTTTGAACAATCTCGCTAATTCAAATTTTGTTTTATTAACAGAACTCTTATCCGTAGAGTAGTGAGTTGTTTAGTGATTAACGCAAGGTGTAGATCTATGTCTCCAGAAAGACACAAATATTCTATTTCCACCCCTTAAACTTTGGTTCAAGCACAAGAATTGAATTGATTATCACAGATATTGCAAAAGTTGATGAATTAACTGAATAGATAACTTCAACCTAAATAATATGTTTACATGAAAATCCATATTGGACAATCGATAGTTTCAAATAATGGTACACCTCATCCCAAGAGATCAAGCACAACATTGATATTCAATGTTTGGACATAAATATCAACTTGTAAATGATATTTTTGGTGTAGTAATCAAATATTGACAATAATCATGTCAAATATCAAATTTATCTTTGGACCGACTAAAAAATATACAATTGTTACATATTTATTACCATATGTGTGCAAATAATTCGGTCAAATATTGACATTTCTTGGGCCGGTGAGTATCCGCATGAATTATGCACACACAAACTTCCTAGTATTTTAAACAAATTAATTTAAGCAAGAGATGTTACTTTAATAACATGTTGTTTGAACTAATTTATTTTAGAAAATTAGTAATTCGAAATAAATTTTAGTACAAAGATTTGAAATTTAATTATCCCCTTATTTTATTTTTATTTCTTTCTTTTGTTGCAAATAAAATAAAAAAATCTTTTCGGATCGAACTGGTTAGGACGTTGTAGCGCTCCGACTGCCCCCTTGTTCATTGTTTTCCTAAGATCTCCCAAAAAATCTGGAATTTTGAATTTTAGGATGTAAATTGCAGCGCTCCAACTATCCTGTTCGTTCTTTTCCTAAGATTTCCCAAAACGTCGGAATTTTTGAATTTTAGGATCAAAATTTTCATCTCAAATTGAAAAATCCAAATTAATCACTTGTGACTTGTAGGTGCAGAAGATGTAAACGGTATAAAAAATGAACAGTTTGATTTAAAACTAGGACTTGATTGCCAATCTTGTAAAAGAAAAGGACATATAGGTCCACTCACTAATTGCCAAAAAAAAAAAAAAAATCACCTTTGAAGTAGCACCTTCTGTTTGGCTTCCCACACCGCGTTCTTACGTTTGAAACTTTAAACTCGTTTGGACTCGGCAGCCGTAGAAATTCTCATGTCAAAATATATAGCACGAGCTGCACGACTATATCATTTATTTTAAATGATACGTCCTATATAAAAATAAGTGACTTTGTGGCCGGTGAGGTCATGATTTTGTCATATAAAAATAAGTGACTTTTTGGCCGGTGAGGTCATAATTCTGTCATAATTCTCTCTCTCTCTCTCTCTATATATAGCCATTTTTGCTATACATGCACCCCCAGCTCTTGATCAGCCTCTCAATTCCGTAACCTCGGAAGTCTCTTCAAAAGAAAACGCCCACTGTTTTGATCGAAGAAAAGATAAATTCAAGAACCCACCAAGTGAAATCAAGAACCATAGATGGCACTGGTTAGAGAAATCATGGGCTCTTCTTTGATGGAGAAATCTTCATTTCTTGGCTCATCGGGATTTCTTGTAAATCGAAAGCAAAACCAGTTCTGTTCTAATACGGTTCTGGTTCCTGCCCAGAAAAAGAGAATTCAAGTGAAAAGAGCATCAAGGGTTCCTAATCTTGTGGCAGCAATAAGTGAGAATTTGGATTTGGTAAAAGTGGTGCCTGAAAAAGCTGTGAAATTCAAGGTCAGAGCAGTTGTTACTGTAAGAAACAAGCACAAGGAAGACTTGAAGGAGACTATAGCCAAGCATTTGGATGCTTTGACTGACAAAATTGGGAGAAATGTTGTGTTAGAACTTGTTAGCACAGATATTGATCCAAGTAAGCCATTTTCTGCTTCTGTAATATTTAAGAAATTTTTATGAGTTTTTACTGAAAACTTATATATATTTTTTCTCTTATTTTCAAGAAACCAAGGGTCCGAAGAAAAGTAATCAAGCTGTGTTGAAGGACTGGTCAGAAAAATCAAACCTTAAAACCGAAAGAGTTCATTACATTGCAGAATTTGTGGTGGATTCAAATTTTGGGATTCCAGGGGCAATCACAGTGATTAATAAGCACCGGCAAGAGTTTTTATTGGAGAGTATTACAATTGAAGGTTTTGCATGTGGTCCAGTTCATTTTTCCTGCAATTCGTGGGTTCAGTCCAGGAAAGACCATCCTGGAAAGAGAATATTCTTCTCGAATCAGGTATTAATTTTTTTTCATTTTATTAGTTTGATTTCTCATTTGCCAGCAACTCAAGATTTGACACATTAAAGTCCAGTCAAATCTCCATTTAAGACTATCGACATTATTTGTCTAACAATGAATTGAATTATGCTGCAGACAAACAATTGCTGAATTGGACCATTTCTGGCATCCAATAATGAATTTTCAAAATAATTATTATTTGAATGTAAATGTTTGCATTTCAAACAAGGCACAATTTTTTTTAAGGAACTTTTATGAATGAATGGGAACTGGGAAGTTCACCAATTTCCTATTTTGAATTATTTATCAAAAATTTTCTTTTCTTTAGAGTTAGAAAATATTCAGTTGGGCCTAGGACTTGTCTGATTGATTATTCTATTTCGATTTGTAATTTTCTGGCTTAATTTCATGTTTAGAACGCAAAGGAAGTTAAAGATAATCTTTTATAGCCTTTTCTTGATAAAGTAGAATCTGTGGTCTTATTGCCCAAGTAGAGATTTGAGCATTACAAGTTATTCCACATGATGAAAAAGGCACCATTCTGGATAAAAACAACCAATTAACTTTTGTTTTATTTGAGTACAAAGTAAATTAATATATGTTGTTACTTCGAACAGCCATATCTTCCCAATGAGACACCAGCAGGGATGAAAGCACTAAGAGAAAGGGAGCTTAGAGATCTCAGAGGTGATGGCCTGGGAGAACGAAAGTTGTCTGATAGAATATATGACTTCGACATCTATAACGATCTGGGTAATCCTGACAAGGGAATTGATTTTGTTCGACTGACACTTGGAGGTGAAAAAATCCCATATCCTAGACGATGTCGCACTGGACGCCGTCAAACTGACACTGGTTAGGCTATGTCCTAAACTGATTCTCTATGCACCAATTGGGATTATTTCTATCTGTATGTTGCAGAAATCGATGTTATCATATTACTTAATGTGTATTTCACGTGTGTATCAGATATGAATGCTGAGAGCAGAGTGGAGAAGCCATTGCCAATGTATGTGCCCAGAGACGAGCAATTTGAGGAGTCTAAAATGAATGCTTTCTCAACTGGGAGATTGAAGGGAGTGCTTCACAACCTAATACCATCGATAATGGCCAGCATCTCGGCTACTAACCATGATTTCAAGGGGTTTTCTGATATTGATAGCCTTTACAGTGAAGGCCTACTTCTGAAACTAGGCCTTCAGGATGAACTCTTCAAGAAGATTTCATTACCTAAAGCTGTCAGCAGAATACAAGAAGGGGGTCTGCTCAAATATGATATTCCAAAAATTATATCAAGTCAGTAATCCCCTC
This sequence comes from Fraxinus excelsior, assembly GCA_019097785.1. Classification (NCBI taxonomy): domain Eukaryota; kingdom Viridiplantae; phylum Streptophyta; class Magnoliopsida; order Lamiales; family Oleaceae; genus Fraxinus; species Fraxinus excelsior. The sequence goes on along the minus strand of CM032636.1, from coordinate 26,117,461 downwards.
TCTCCTCTCAATCTTCAATTTTTCTGTATAAGTGATTTTACACTCCCATTAAGACATAGTAGCCAATTGTAAGTGATTTTAGTTGGTAATTATTGATTATTCTGGTGTGACATGTGTACACTTGCAATTTTCTACTTTTCCTTCGTGGTCCATAGGCTGCCTAACTCATTTAACATAATAGAAGCTACCAATATAGTACTTTTATTGTCTTTTGAATCCACTAGAACCTAAATTTTGATATTGTCTATACATAGTTACAAACATGGATGCAATAGCAAAATATTAACATCTTGCTTGCATGCCCGCAGAGGACAAATTTGCATGGCTGAGAGACGATGAATTTGGCCGCCAAGCAATAGCAGGTATTAACCCTGTGAGCATAGAAAGGCTTCATAATTTTCCACCAGTCAGCAAGCTTGACCCTGAAATCTATGGACCACAAGAATCTGCTCTCAAAGAAGAACACGTTGTTGGCAATCTCAATGGGATGACTGTGCAAGAGGTAAAACTTAATTTAAATGCATTAGAAAATATTGTTAAATAACTCAATTCATTGATAGTAGTACACACCAAGTAGAGTGCATGAAAAGTGTAAAATTATGTCAATTTAAGTCGCTTTATATATTTTCATCCGAAGTCAATACATTGTGTAAAATTTTCTTCCTCATAAAGGCAATTGAATTGATCGTGGTCCTCATTGTGTACGTCATTTTCTATTATCGGCCAAACATCAGATTTTTCTTTTCTTCGTTACTCTTGCAGGCTTTGGAGGCAAAAAAGCTATTTATCATTGATTACCATGACATCTACCTACCATTTCTTGATTGCATTAATTCACTTGATGGCCGTAAAGCATACGCCACACGTACCATATTTTTCTTGACCGATTTGGGCACTCTCAAACCCATTGCCATAGAGCTAAGCCTCCCACAAACAGCTCCAAGTTCTCGTTCAAAGCGGGTGGTGACCCCACCAGTAGATGCCACCACTGATTGGATGTGGAAGCTGGCTAAAGCCCATGTTTGCTCTAATGATGCCGGTATCCATCAACTTGTCAACCATTGGTACGTGTGTGAAAAAACCACCCTTAATTTCACCATCCATAGATGGACCATGACTAGCTAGAGTAAAATATTTTTCTCACATAATGATCTAATATTAAGCAAATCATTATTTGTTGTGATCGATGCAGGTTACGCACACATGCAACAATGGAACCATTTATATTGGCAGCACATAGGCAATTGAGTGCAATGCATCCCATATTTAAGCTTTTGGATCCCCACATGAGATACACATTGGAGATCAACGCGTTGGCTCGACAGAGCTTGATTAGTGCAGATGGTGTGATTGAATCTTGCTTCACTCCTGGACGTTATTGCATGGAAATCAGTGCTGCTGCCTACAAGAATTTCTGGCGCTTCGATTTGGAAGGCCTTCCAGCTGATCTCATTAGAAGGTAACTAAAGTCTGCACAAAACTTCATAGCTCTTTTTGTTTCAACTCTGGATCATTAGTGAAGTCCTAAAGCATGACCTTTCTTTCATTCAGAGGAATGGCAGTGCCAGACCCGACACAACCACATGGGCTAAAACTACTAATTGAGGACTATCCCTATGCAACAGATGGGCTAATGATATGGTCTGCAATTGAGAATTGGGTCCGTTCTTATGTCAATCATTACTACCCAGACTCGAGCCTAGTCTGTAATGACAAGGAGCTCCAAGCCTGGTATGCAGAGTCCATCAATGTGGGCCATGCCGATCTCCGTCATGCAGAATGGTGGCCCACATTGGCCACACCGGAGGACCTCACATCAATTCTTACTACCATAATCTGGCTAGCATCTGCACAACATGCAGCTCTAAACTTCGGCCAGTACCCCTATGGTGGCTATGTCCCTAACAGGCCACCACTAATGCGTCGATTAATTCCGGATGAAAATGATCCTGAGTACGCCATATTCCACGCGGATCCACAAAAGTACTTCTTCTCAGCTCTACCGAGTTTGTTACAAGCAACAAAGTTCATGGCCGTGGTTGACACATTATCAACCCACTCACCTGATGAGGAGTACCTAGGGGAGAGACATCACCAATCCATTTGGTCCGGTGATGCTGAGGTCATCGAATCCTTCCACGAGTTCTCTGCTGAAATTAGAAGGATAGAAAAGGAAATTGAGCAAAGAAACACGGATTCGAAGCTAAGAAATAGATGTGGTGCTGGGGTGCTACCATATGAGCTTCTTGTACCTAGTTCTGGCCCCGGTGTAACGTGTAGAGGTGTTCCTAATAGTGTGTCGATATGAGTCCAAACAAAGAAAGATTGGAGGTGGTATTTAATGCTACTAATAACACCTCATTAGATATACACGGATATATGTATAATTGTATTTAGATTGTTGAATCCAGTTTTGAGGCACCATGTACGGTACAGTGGATATATATAAGTAATTAGAATATTTGATATTTGTTTGCTTTGACAAGTTGGGATCTACCCTGAAGAACGAACAATGTTTGTTTCCAAATTTTAGAAATTCGGAAATACCACTCACTCACGAAATATGTTTCAAGAAAATGTTACCAATGGATTGCAATCCTAATCCACCTTTTCTCACACGTTCATTTGACTGGTAGAAAGTTCAGTTTTACCATTCGAAGCATCGGAAGTGTTTTTGAAACAAACTTCGATCTGAACAAAAAAATAAAAATGTTATCATCAAATTATGACTTCTTCGAATCAAGACAATATCAAATACTTTAATTAAAAAGAATTCAATAATAGAAGAGTATTAAACAAAGATGAACACCAACATTGTATTTTTTAGGATTAAATATGTGATCTCATTCAAGAAATATCATGAGATATAGGGTCAGCAATGAACTTCGCGACCTCCCAAGTCCACACGTATCAAAAGGAGAAGAAAAAACATTTCGGCCCACTCTCCACCCACACAGGCATCACCAGCCCGCAACTAAAGATGACGTGGATGTTAGGTTTATGAGGAAATTGCACAAATCCAAATTTTTAAAGATTGGTTTTCAAAAATCAGGTTTAAAGTTTACTTATTCAAAAATGAGGTAATAATTTTATATTTTAATAAATATAATAATATTAAAACCCTAATTTTAAATTTTTTATCACTCTCATCTCCCTCTCGTCTGCACTACTCTCTCTCTCTCTCTCTCTCTCTCGTCTTCTTCCCCTCTTCTCTCTCGTCTCTCTCTCCTCTCCCTCATCATCGTCGTCGTCGTCGAAGACCACAGAGCTCATTGTTGTGAGCAAGGATCGTCAGCGACGCTGCAGTCTATCGATGTAGCAATAGGCTTGGTCTCTCCCTCTCTATGGCATGGTGCGATCTGTTTATGTGGCTCGATCTCTCTCTCTCTTTTGTTATATTCTGCATCTGTCTCTTCGTTGGTGTGATCTGGTGGTGGTGTTGGCGGCGACAGGTGTGTAGTTGGTGGTGGGTTTGTGGTGGATGGTGGTTGTGGTGTGGTGTGGTGTGGTGTGGTGTTGGCGGTGACAGTGATGATGGTGGATTTGGTGGCAGCAATGGGGATAGTGGTGCTGATAGGTTTATGATTTTTTTTTGTTGGATCTGGCGGTGACGATTTTGTTGGTGGTGATGTTGTAGTGGTGGTGTTGGCGACGACAAGGGTGGAGGTAGTGACGGGTTTGTGGTGGTTGTGGTGTGGTGATGTCTTTGTTGTTGGCGACGACGATGATGGTGGTGGATATGGTGGCGGCAATAGCAGTATAGATGGTGGTCATATGTGACCCAATATTTGACCAGTGACCAACTATTTGGTTACCGTGACCAAATATTTAAATGTGATCTTAAAATTCCATAATTTGTGATCAACAAATTTGAAAATATGTGACTGATTGATTAATTGGCTTATAATTTTTTTATTTGTGATCAATAAAATAAATTGCCCTTAAAATTCGATAATTTGTGATAAAAAATTTTGAAAGTATGTGACCGATTGATAAACGGTGACCTATAAAAAAAATTATTTGTGACCTCGAATTAATCTGTGATCAATTAATTTGATAATACATGATTAATAAATAAGTTGTCATATATGATTATGTACATGTGACCATTAATCGTATAATTGTAACTTTATTATAATTAATTAATAAATAAATATATGATTTTTGCATTAATTAAACTTAAAACCCGATTTTTGAATTGTGCATAGCTATTGCCTTAATTGTGAATTGTTCCCTAGGTTTATTAGTTTGTTATTATGATAATTAATTGTGTATAAGACTATCTTAAAGTTGAGCCCAATTAGAGTGATCTAAATTAAATTATTGAGCTTATGACATTTAAATAAAGTGTGGGCCGAATTATATGTTCCGCATTATTAATTTTCTTGATAATTTGACGTGGAGGATCTTGGCAATTAAGTAATTGGGTTTTCTAGTTTTATAAAGTTTAAAGTTTCAACAAACGGTATCAGAGTCAACTCTGTGTTAAAACATTAAAATCTAAGGAAGAATTTTATAGTTGAAATTCATACATTAAATCTTGGGATCTTTTGATTTGGAATGTGGATTTTAGCCATAAATTTCACAATTCGGAATTTCTCAAAGAAGATTTTTAAGGTTGAAATTCATACTTTGGATTTCGAAATTTTGGGACGTGAATTTTAACCCTAAATTTCAAAATTTAAGATTTTGAGACTTAATTGTTGAATTTGTGTACGATTATAATTGATTATTATTATTTTGAATTAAGTTCTGCCAAAAAAAAAAATGACTTGTGACAGCAACTTTGTTTGTGTGAATGATTGAGCATGTGCGTTAAAAAAATGAAAATTCATTATTGAGTAGGATTCTTGTCACATCATTACTTGATATTTAAAATATGTGGTACTAGACAAAAATTTCCATTCATATTTATGGTGGCTTTTTGTTGGCATATGTAATTGATATTTTATGGAAAGAAAATTAGAATAGTGGCTACACGTTGGTGCTGGACAGTAAAGTCCAGCTCCCCTGTGCTAAAGAACATTAATAAAAAAATAAAATTAAAACACTAAAAGGGCAATCAATTTTTAAATCCTAGAACTAAAATTTATTTCGGATTACTAATTTTTTTTTAAAATAGATTAATTGAAGTAACATGTTACTAAAGTAACCTCTCTTTTCTAAATTAATTTATATAGAATATTAGGAAAATTGTGTATACATAATTCATGCGGGTATTAACCAGCCCAAAGGAAGGTATATATTTTGGCCGAATTATTTACACACATGTAGTGATAAATATGTGACAATTGTAAAGTTTTTCATTATGTGAACATTGAGTTAATCCAAAGATATATTTCATGTTTGACCGGATTTATTGCAAATATTAAGAGTGTCACTTACAAGTTGATATTTCTCTCCAAAGACTAAATATCAATCTTGTGATGTAATTTCCTATTATTTAAAATTATTGATTGTCCAATACAGATTCCTATATGAATATTTTAATTAGGTTTAAGTTCTCTATTCAGTTAATCCATCAACTTCATCCAACATCAATTTAATTCATGTGTTAATACGAAAGTTTAAGGGCTGGAAAGAGAACATTTATATTATTCTTAGCGGCACGAATGTAAACTTTGTATTTAGGAGTGAACAACTCACTAGTCTTACAGATAAAAGTTCCCTTAATAAAAATAAGACTCGGATAAGTGGGATCATTCAAATGACATAAAGTCTTATGATCATGAAACGTGAAATTCCAGCAGCATTCAGGGACGTTGTGTCCGATAATGTAACTACTGTCAAGTAGTTTCTTGATGAAATTGAAAAAAAAAAAGTTTTGCAAAAAGCAATAAGGCTGGAAATAGCATGCTTTTAGCGAACTTAACTTCACTAAACTATAAGGGTAAAGAAAATATAAGAGAGTACATCATGGAGATGTCTCATCTTGTTTCAAAACTAAAAGTATTAAAGATTGAGATGTCTAATAACTTGATTGTGCATTTAGTTTTGATTTCTATTCTTGTACAGTTCAGCTAATTTTAGGTCAGTCGCAACTGTTAAAAGAGAAAGTGGACTCTTAATGAGCTAATTCAATATTGTGTATAAGAAAAAGAAATGCTAAAGTAAGATAAAACTGGTATTACTCACTTGGCAAGTACCTCTAAGGACAAGTTATAACGAATTAGAAAGTTGCATTCGGTTTGGTTCAAAATAAATATTGAGAGCCTGAAAAGAATAAATTTGACTGTTACTTTTGTGAAAATTTGGGATACATAAAGAGAGATTATACTAAATACCAAGCTTCAAGTGTAAAAAAAAAAGTACATTTCTCATTTTGGTTTGTTTTGAGGTTAATTTAGTTTTAATACCTAGACACATTTAGTGGATAAAATTTTGGTATCACTATTCACATAAGTGTATCTATGTAGGGTTGCCTGAACTGCCAAAACCAATTGATGAAGAAAAGATTCATCTATATGGGGCGATGACAAATTAATTGAAGTTAAGGCTATATGGACTTTAGGTGATCATTAAAGACTGATTATTATTTGGATTTGAAAGAAATTTGCGGTACCGTCTTTTTGGATTGAATTTGGTTTTTATTTCTACATTGGACAAATTCAATTACTTTTGTTCAATTGAAATTAGTCACTTGATCTTTTTCTTAATTCAAATATTGTGGGTACCAATTCCATATCCGGTTATAATAACATATATTTGCTTAATACGGTTACCTCTTATAAAAAAATATTGCATGTGAATTCAAGTAATATTAAACATAAATTAACCGTGCGAATCCCGTTTCATTATGTCACAAGCGATTAAGTTACATATCTCAAAAGAGAATGAATAATTTTATGTCAAAATGAATTCTTAATTCCCTTAATTTTTCATTCTTAATTCCCTTAATTTTTCAAACTTAAGTGTTTATATTAATTACATTAAGGAAAAATAAATAAACATAAGGAGATCATGTGACAATAGGATTTCGTAGGTCTTAGAACTAATTCATAAGAATATATGGGGCCATTTGCTTCAACTTCTTGGAATGATCAACAATTATTTATTATGTTTAAAGACGAATTTTTGTTACTATGGCTACCTATATCTCATCTATGAAAAATCTCAAACACTGGACATGTTCAAGACATACAAGGCCGTGGTGGAAAAACTCTGTAAAAGAATTTAAAAAGTCAGATCTTACCATAGTGGTGAATACTATGGCGATATGACGGATTAGGAGAACAACGTCCATGACTTTTTGCTAAATTCCTAGAGGAATGTGAAGTCGTCCCACAGTACATCACAATCTCTCTAAGTAGAAGGACTAAAAACGTTCGGTTTATTGATTTTAGGAGAATGTGTGATTAGGCTCCATTTCATCAAAAACTCAGGTTGCGGTTTGCTGTTTTCAATTTTCAATTGTGCAAAACACTAAAAAGTTTTTTGTCTAGACTTTCTAAAAATGCATTTTCGAAAATGAAGTCAAATTAAAACAGAAAATTTAAAACACATTTTTGACTTTTTGAGTGTTTTTCGTTAATAATTTTAAAAATACTCAAAAAATGGGAAATAAGAGTTTAAATAAAATTTAAAATAAAAAAATAAAATTCTAAAGAATTAAATTTAAAATCTCAAAAAAAAAAAAAACTTTGAAAACACCTAAAATTCTAAAAAATTAAAAATTAAAATAAATAAATTTAAAATAAAAGGTAAAAATAGTTTAAGATTTACATAAAAATCCTAAAAAAATATATTTAAATGAACTCATATAAAAATTTTGAATCCACGTCATTAATTTTTATTTCCTATATTTTGAACTCAATTTATTATTTATTTTTATTTTATTTTTGTAGCGAGAAAAAAATATTGTAAAATCTATCAATTTTAAAATGACAAACCTAACACGTTTTTAACAATTTTAAAAAATGACTCTCAAAACAGAAAATTGAAAATGAACTAAAAATTCAAAACTGAAATACAAACTTAACGAACCCTCATTTTCTCAAAAGTCATTTTCAATCGCACATTCTCTAATAAAATAATTTTACATGTGAATGAAAAAATTCCTTATTTTTTAACCATACATTTTTCAAAAATCACTATTCAAAAACATATTTTTTCCTCAATGGGATTTAAGCAATGACTAAAAAGTAGGAAAAAAATTGGATTTAATAATTTATGAAAAAAATTTATATTTAAGAGATTAAATATAACTCATTTCAAAACTAAGGAACCCTGTTTATTATTTCAAAAATCAGATGTTAACTATAATTTATTTATGAAATAATTGATTAAAAAAATTATTTTAACAATTACATATATTAAAGTTGCAAATTATCAAATTAATTGATACAAATTATTTTTCGGTTACAAATCCGAAATTTTATAGGTCACAAATTATTTATCAATTACAACTTATTTCAAGGTCACAAATTATCAAATTTCTCAATCACAAATTATTGAATTAGTGAATCACGATTACAAATTTAGTCACGATTACTTATTCTTTTAGGTCATATATTACTTATTAGTCACAAATTAATCAATTTATTGGTCACAACACCCAAATAATTGATCACAAACACCGTTCATCCCACTACCTACAGTTTTTCTTCTCCGATTCTAATCTGCAGCAACCACAACTATCTCAAGCCATAACCACCCATTCTCTTTTTCGGAAGATCACCACAACCACCCCTTATTTCTCTAACTTTGACCTGCAGCTCCCCCAATGATGACGTCTCCTATCCCGACCACTTATGACCAAAGAAAAATTGGAAAAAAGGACATCAATTTGTAGCGCCCTCACGATCTGTAGTGGCAAGCGCTTCGCTGCCGCCTGCAACAATCACAATGAAGAGAGAGACATGATATCGGTGGTGGTGGTGCGTGCGGTGGCTTCTTTGCGTATCACGTTGAATAGAGGGAGCGATGATGGTGTTGCATGCGGTGGAAAGAGAGACGACACAGTAGTGTGGCATGCTTCTCTACGCATTGTCGATCGGTGATGGTTTAACTAAGAGAGAGAGAGACAGAGGCGTCTGCAACGTCGTGGGTATAGAGAGAGAAACTAGAGATATAGAGAGAGAAAGGAGAGAAGAAAGTAATTAGGCTTTGGGAGGGTTAATTATCCCAATAGTTACTGAACTTTAAAAATCGCCTCATTGGTCACGAAACTTTGCAAAACATTTCCCAGATGGTCACTGAACCCAGTGACTATCTGGGAAACTTTTTACAAAGTTCAATGACTCCGTAGAAATTTTTTGCAAAGTTCAGTGACTAATGGGGTGATTTTTAAAGTTCAATGACCAATGGAGTGATTTTTCGAAAGTTCAGTGACTAACCACGTAGTTTTTAAAGTTCAGTGATTTGGTGGAAACTTTCGATAAAGTTCAATGACTATTGAGGTAATTAACCCGACTTTGGGATGAAATTTGTTGGGATGGATGGAGGTAGGTAGCTATATAAATTAATTAAATTTTATATTATTATTATTTTCTTATTTGTATATAACCAAACTTTAAATCTGATTTTGAAATGAAAACTTAAAAATTATGGTTCCATGGAATTTCCACATATTTTATTATGTGAATGTGTTGCTGAAAATAATGGTAGTCAAACATGGGCTTTGATGCTATCAAAAATCGCACATGCTGATTTCCCGAGCTTGACGATTGAAAATGATCACGAACGAAGTCTCCCAATACCTGAAACAAAGGCGTCGAAGTGTGGTCTCGTTGTCTCTCCGATGCTTAAGTCACAGAGAGAATAGGGAAATAAAGTATATGCTGGAAAATATATGTAATAACGTACCTGAATAGTGGGTGAGAACGCTGTATTTATAGAGGTAGGTATGTAGGGGAATTCTAGTAGGACTCATCACCTTAATTTTAGGCATTATTGTTGGATATGTGTTGAATAGACGTCTTGTTCTATCCTTTCAGTAGTACTATCAAGGATAGACCCCTTGTTGGCTTCGAACTCTTGAGAAACAGCAACTGGGTAGGGTTAGGACACATTTCTGAAAGAGGATCAGTGATGCTTGATCATGGAGTGTTTTGGCGTTGACCAAGTAAGTTTCTCAAGCATTACCACCCGAGGAGTGTTAAAGTGTTTTTGAGGCGATCCATGAAGCTTGTCCTCGAGATGGCTCGAGGACCATACATGCTCGAGGACTAAGGTGCCTTTGTTAAGAAATGGGGCCCATTGGAATTCCTTGTGCTTGAGACTACTCCATAAATGACATCATCAAGCTTAATTAAATGTTAAAAGACCATTTTGCCATTTTAAAATTAGTCAAATTACGGTCAAAATTTCCCTATACTACAAATCTTCATGTATTTAATTTAGGATCTTACTACATATACATCAAATATTATATAATGGGTTACATTGTACAACATGACATCCTACCATTTGTCAACCTAAAATATAGACAACTTTTTTACTCAAATCTTTTTCGTTCACATCATATTATGTAACCCCTTATGTACATTTTTGATATACAAGTAACAAAATCCTTTATTTTATGCTCAAGGCACCATAATTTTAAATTAAAAATTGGGTTTCTTTTCCTCGTCATCTCATCATGCAGGAAAAAAAAAAAAAAAAAAAGGTGAAAAAACCAATGACATAACGCTGGTCCCGTTCAACTAGATTTTCTATATCACAGTGATGAACATTTTATTCGTAATGTAACTCTATCTATAATTTCCTATATTATATGCAGCTAATAGTTGATTTTAACAGCTAAAATGAGTTAACCATGTATCCTTTCGCTTTCAGTTTAGTATATTCGCATTATTGGTTTGAATTCGTCAGTATGTGTGCGTGCGTGTGTGTATATATATTCGTCTGTGTATGTGAATCACATCCAGTGTAATATTCCAACTTTACATACTTTTTCTTAGAACGAACAAGGCAGAAAAATATGTTGAAACAATTAGCAGTTGGTCACGACCTCCTCCTACGCGTCTTGGTCGTGCTCTTCCTCTTACCTTATGGTTCTTTGTCCTACTCGAGTCAATTAATCCATGATATTCATCGACACAAGCTTCCTTTCCGGCGTGTCCTCCTTGGCCATGACACGGAGAAGTATGCAGTCATATTCGATGCTGGAAGTACAGGGAGCAGAGTCCATGTATTCCGCTTTGACGAAAACCTAAATCTCCTTCCTATTGGTGATGATTTCGAGCTCTTTGCATCGGTAACTTGTTACTTATTTTTTGTTCAATCTAAAGCCATGTTCGATAGGGATTAAAATCCAATTAAAATTACAAATATAGTCGTTATTGGATCCGAATAAAAATATACTCGTCTAATAAAAATCAACAATAACGGCTAATTTTTCAATTTTAATCTGATTTTAATCTCTACCGAACACGGGCTCTAACTTCTGCTTATTTTATCTCTTTTGGGTATTTACAGCAAATATTCATGAAGCATTAAATTTTACATTGATTAAAAATAAAATAAATAATCAATATATAAGATTTTGAACTACTCATTACCTTTCACTTGTTCATTGTGGTATATCAGTGGCGTTTAGCCAACTTTACTAAGTGCATGTGTGGGATAATTTAAAAAGTTGAAGTCCTAAGTTAATAATTATTTTTATCTGCACATTTTACAAGATTGATTTTTATCAATTTTTCAACTTTCAACAAAATCTTTTAAATTCTTTTTATCAAAATCATTGTCAAAAAATAAACAATAACCAAAAGTTGATGATAAAAGAAAAAGTATTAATAATAAAAAAGTAATACTATAAAGAAAGCTTGTCTTAACTAAAATTATTACACATTTTACTTGTTCATTGTAATATATGAGTGGCGTTTAGGCAACTTTACTAGGTGCTTGTGGTGGATAATTTAAATAAGTCGAAATCCTAACTAGATAATTGCTATTATTCACATAAGTCGAAATCCTACCTAGATAATTGCTATTATTCACACATTTTACGGGTCCACAATTTTTATTAATTTTTCAAACATATATTTTATCAACTTTTGACAAAATCTTCTAAAATATTTATCAAAATCATTGTCAAACAATAAACAATATGAAACCAAAAGTTTATGCTAAAAGAAAAAGTAATTATAATAAAAAAGTAATATTATAAAGAAAGTTTGTCTTAACTAAAATTATTGTACATGTTATAAAACATGCCGATTTGCAATAATCCAGTGATAGAATTTATACATTTGTTATGGATATTAAAGTTAAGAAAATATGACAAAATGAAAAGAATCACTCAAAAACCCAAGATTTAATGTGGAAACCCGATTGAATCCCAAATCTAGGAAAAGCACGGACAGAGATGGAGAATTCATTATGATCAATAGCAAAAAAATATAAAATGGTTTCCTAAGACTCTCAAACCTATCTTAAAATATGCGAGTCTCTCTTTATAAACTAGATCCTCTCACTCTCTCAATGGTATGCATTGTTTTGCCATGTTACTCAAGTCCATATCATGTGAAGTATACATAGAAACCCAAGTTTAGTATTTTAAATGAAGTAAAATACAAGAATCCCGATCAAAATCGAATTCTGGCCACTGGACAACACAACAAGCGTCGGCTCCCTGATCCAATCTTCAACTTTGGGCGCTCGAGCACCATCTCCTTGGTCCAAAAACTCCAAATCCATTTTTTATCCATTTCAAAGTCCTTTTAATTAAACTTCCAATCCTCGATGAAATTTGATCCATCTTCAAATAGGACTTCCAAATCAAAATTGTTTATGCCTCATTTATCAATCAAACAAGCCAAATCCAATCCAAATAGGAATTTGGGACGTATTCTAACAATACATTTCACTTGTTCATTGTAATATATCAGTGACATTTAGTTAACTTTGCTAAGTGCTTGCGTGGGATAACGTAAAAAGTTGAAATCCTGAGTCGATAATTATTTTTATACACACATTTTACGGAATTCATAATTTTTATCAATTTTTCACTCATATATTATATCAACTTTTAACAGAATCTGCTAATTTTTTTTTTTTTTTTAATCATAATTTCTGTCAAACAATAAACAAACCAAAAGTTGATGCTAAAAGAAATAGTATTAAACTATAAAAAGTAATACTTTAAAGAAAGTTTGTCTTATCTAAAATTATTATTTACTTCACATTTCCAATCATTTCCTTATATAATTCACTTGTGCACAAGAGATATACGAATATTCGAATAATTTTACTTGTTTTCATACTGTGTTGCAGACAAATCCTGGTCTGAGTTCATATGCAGCCGATCCTAAGGCAGCTGCCAACTCTCTAAAACCCCTCCTCGAGAAAGCCGAGGATGTCGTTCCAACAGAGTTGCGTCACGACACACCGGCTCGACTTGGGGTAGATAAATATATATCTCAAGCTCTTTAACTCCATTATATTAATGATCAAGATAATCTTGAGTTGAATGTGTATACAGGCAACTGCAGGTCTGAGGTTATTACAAGGAGATGCAGCTGACAGAATTTTGGAAGCGGTAAACTGAGCCTTTTTGCTCACAGCACCAAAATAATTGTCCTGATTTTCTTCTAATGATTAAGGTTTCAATATTTTTCTTCTAAAAGGTGAGAAATTTGTTGAAGAATGAAAGCACCCTGAAATACAAGGATGATTGGGTCTCTATTCTTGATGGAACCCAGGAAGGATCTTATATGTGGGTAAGTATATATTATCCATGAGCAATATTTGTCTTGAAGTACTTGAACTAGTGATGCTTCTAAAGAAGATAATTTATTGTGGATTAGCCTTCGTTAATCGCGCATTTCGTAGGACCCACAACTATTATTCACTTATTTTTACTAACTTATATTTTAGCAACTAAAAAAAATCGAAAAAGGTTAAAGTTGAGGACATCACTTTAGCTATGATCTCTGAAGACTCTAGCTTGGGGTATATCTAGTACCTAACGTTTTTTTTATTTCGGATCCCTTTGGAGAATCGAAACTTTTGAAAACTCAAAAACATTTCCAACTCTCGAAAATAAGTTTTCTATTTTTATTGAAATTTGAAAAACTCATGGGACGCTATCCATGAAAACTTTGAGTTAAAATATGGGTAATTAGAACACGTTTCCATCTTTCACTATTATTGTGGAAAATATCGTTACCTTTATTTTTCTTGACATTTTCATCTTTATTTCCACATTTCATTGCACAAAAGATCATTTTCATCTATTTTTTTCAATTAAAAATTGGGAAATGACGAATATAATATTCTCTTTAAATAAAAAAAATAAAAAGAAAATTTTAATTGCAACCATAGTCCCAATTTTTTTTAAAAAGAACAAATGAGTCCCAAATAAATTATTCAAATGGCAATTAGTACATAATGTCCATACCTTTCACAATTATTACGAAAAAGTCCCTACCTTTCTTGCTTGACATTTTCACCATTGATTACACATTTGATTGGGCAATCATCATTTCTATCTATTTTTATCAAATTTTTCAATAAGGAGTTGTGAAATTATGAATATGCACTTCTATTTAAATAAAAATGACTTTTTGCACAATAAAATATAGAAATAAGAGTGAAAATGTCAAGAAAAAATGAAAGATAATGACATTTTTCATAATAACATGGAAAGTTGTGGACGTTATGTGCTAATTACCCTTAAAATATTCAGAAACTTTCACTAAAAATTTAATTATGGGATTTGACTTAAAAGTAACTTAATTGTGAGCTTTAATTATTATGTATATTAAAAAAAAAAATTAACAGGCTAGAATCTTATGATAACCTAATTCTATAAATTATTTTATGTACTACTTTTTTCATAAATAACGTTTCAATGTATCGTGTCGTATCACATTTCTTTTTCGTTTCCGTTTCCGTGCAACTTAGATTTAAGTAATGGGCATATAGTCTTATTCAATTCTGATCGTTATTTGCCTGGTGGATATGCAGGTAACCTTAAACTATGTATTAGATACTCTGGGAAAAAATTATTCTGAAACAATTTGTACAATTGATCTTGGAGGGGGATCCGTCCAAATGGCATATACTATCCCAGATGAAAATGCCGAAAAGGCTCCGAAGACATCGACAAATGAAACATACGTAGAGCAAAAGACTTTCAAGGGAACAAATTACAACCTCTATGTTCACAGGTTTACTTGAAAAAAATTCTTTTGAAAATGTGTAGCCAGCGTGCTTTTGTTGGATTTCTAAAGTTGCATTTTGTAATGTGTTTACAGTTACTTGGACTATGGCGGAAAGGCTGCTCGAGCTGAGATTTTTAAGACCTCTAGAAACTCTACAAATCCATGCGTTTTGGAGGGTTATGATGGTATTTCTCCATGCCTGCTCTTGTTTTTCACTTCTTTTAATGACTTGTTTCGAAGAAAATGACGTAAATTTTTGTACTTTTAAGGTACATATACATATGGAGGAGTTGTTTATAAAGCATCAGCTCCTCCAACTGGCTCAAATATGAAGAGATGTAGGGTGTTGGCTAGGAAGGCTCTTAAAGTTAAAGCACCCTGCAAATATGAGAAATGCACATTCGATGGGATTTGGAATGGTGGAGGTGGAGATGGCCAGAAGAATATGTATCTTTCTTCATCTTTTTACTGGACAGCACGGGAGGTAGAAATTACTTTGGTAAAATTATATTAATTTTTAATCCATTGCTAATTATGCAATTCTTTCTCCATGGATTCAAGGCTGGAATTCTAGAATCTGATGCAGTTGGTGGTATAATTCGTCCACAAGATTACAAGGAAGCTGCTAAGCTCGTATGCACAACTAAATTTGAAGACATTAAATCCAAATTTCCTAACACGGAAGATGACGATATACCATATTTATGCATGGACCTCGTATACCAATATACATTACTTGTAGATGGATTTGGTAAGTTACATTTTCAATATAATTTTTTCATGTGGAGGAAGTTTCGATTAATCATGTTTATTTGACAGATGTGCCTCCCCAAAAAATGGTAACAGTGGTTAATAAAGTGAATTACAAGAATTCGGAACTTGATGTTGCGTGGCCATTGGGATGTGCAATCGATGTTATGTCATCATCAGCGACGAAGAGATCAATTTTCGATGAATGAGTTATTATTTCTATCAAGAGTACTGCAAGAAGAATTGTGTCTTATGACAATAATGACTTTAAATTTCTATGGGTACTTGTTTCACTCCTGTATTGTATTCCCTTAAAACTCTTATCAATTTGCCACTTTTGTGCTGTTGTTAAGGTTGGACATGCAAAATTTCCTTGTTTATTATTGTTAAACAATCGAGAGAAAACAAAGAAAAAGAGGAGGCTGGGGTTTTATTGATTGTGCATAATGAAATTGAGTACAAAAGATACTTTAATCTAAATATAAAAAGACTATAAATAGGCTAAACAAAGAAAATTAAAAAGAACTATTCTACCCGTAATAAATAATAAAACAAAACAACCCTATATTTCTTAACAATTATATTATGCTCTGGTCTGCATTCTGGAAACATGACATTTGCCAGCACACTTGAATATTGACAAGAAGAAAATCAGGACAAAATAAAAAATAAACAAAAAAGGTGGATTTACAAATTTGATAAAAAGTTCTCCCAGTTTAAACTCCTCCGTACCTCGTAGGCATTTGACATACTAAGTTTGTGCCACTTACCCTGTTGAGTTCATAATGAGAATAGAACAGGTTGTTCCAGTTCAGTATCGTCTAGAGACGGGAAATTTCATGTCATTCCTTATGGTTTTGTATAGACCATTATCAGAATAGACAGCACGAGACCTTAGTCGATGCATATGCCTATAACCTTTTCGTAGCTGATTATACCCTTTGTCTTTCTCCCTTTCCTCATTTCCTTTCAATTTTCCTTCGTTAATTTCTCCATGTTGTACTGCCTTTAGATCGCGCTCTTTTATTTTACACTCTGTGGGAACAATATACACAAAGGAACCAACTGGGATATCATTAAATTCCAAGACAGGCTCCAAGATTCTCACAGCTTTATTCATTGTTGGTCTGGATTTAGGATTATGGCTCAAGCATTGAAAAGCCAGTGCAGCCACTGTCTTGGCGCCTTCAACTGAATATTGACCTTCAAGTCTTGGATCCATTATTCTGTCTAGCTTATGAGGATCCTTCAAAAAAGGCCTTGCCCACCTTACCAGATTCTGCTCTCTAGCAGGACGGCTCTTGTCCATAGCCCGTTTTCCGGTGAGTAATTCTAACAGAACCACTCCAAAACTGTAAACATCACTCATCGTTGTCAAGTGACCTGGAAGAAACAAGTTTTAGTGTCATAATTTCGTAAAAATCCAGTAAGGAAATTTCTCTATTGACAATTGTTGGGCTTTGATACCACTTATTGTGTTGAAGCCTCGAGATTTTATTTTAG
Organism: Fraxinus excelsior; assembly: GCA_019097785.1. Classification (NCBI taxonomy): domain Eukaryota; kingdom Viridiplantae; phylum Streptophyta; class Magnoliopsida; order Lamiales; family Oleaceae; genus Fraxinus; species Fraxinus excelsior. Next base: position 26,100,098 of record CM032636.1, on the reverse strand, counting down.
GCAAAATACACAATTGCGACGAGGAATCGATGTGGTGTGACAATTGGCCTATTCTACGTGAGATTGTCTTCATACTTCAAAGTAACAAAAATTGAGTATCTTACCAGTCATGACATATTCGGGAGCAGCATAGCCCTGGGTGCCCATAACACGCGTTGACACGTGGGTTTCATTTTCTTCCGGACCATCCTTTGCTAGTCCAAAATCAGAAATCTTAGCGGTATAGTCCTGGTAAATAAAAACAGAGACTTCGATTCAATAATGATAAAAGAAGGTGATGCATAAATAAATTTGGGCCAAGGAAAGACGAAGATTTACAGAGTCTAGCAGTATATTTGAAGTCTTAAAATCCCTATATATCACTGGTTTCTCTTCCCCGTGAAGAAATGCTAGGCCTTTCGCAGCACCAACCACAATTTTTATCCTCGTCAACCATGGCAATGAACTAGTATATCCTGCATTAGTTAATTTATATATAATCTTTACTTTTTCATTAAGATGGGATAAGATGGAGTCTTATATATTAACTAAAGATGGTAAACTTACTTCGAAATAATAGATTTTCCAGGTTGCCTCTAACCATGTATTCGTAAACAAGAAGCCTGTGCTCATCCTCACAACAATACCCAATCAATTTCACAAGATGGGGGTGCCTTAATTGCCCGAGAAGGACGACTTCAGTCTACAAACATAAACAAAAAAAAATGACTACTATTATATTATGCAATGGAACGAAAATAGTGAAAAGTAAAATAAAATTCAAGAGACTGTTGAGTTCTCACCATCCACTCCGTGTGTCCCTGAGTGCCACCCATATCAAGTAACTTAACAGCAACAGGCTGAGCCTCCATTCCCGGCCTACATTTATCATCAACGAACCCCTTGTGCACCGGCCCGAATCCACCTTCACCAAGAAAATTACTTGATGAAAATTCATGAGTAATCTGTTTAAGTTCTGCCAGAGTGAAAATGTGAAGATTTGATGCAATGACAGAATTAGAGAGATGATCACTTGAGAGATCACTTATATCAGCAAGTGATAACCTTCGGACAGAATCGTGTTTCGACACTTTACGTCTGAGTTCTTCTGAAGGCAGGCTCTTGGCCTTGAAACAACTGAATAGCAAAGATTTCCAGGAAATCTTAGGAGCCATAATATTTTATGATAACTTGTGAGAAATTCTCAATGCGTCAAATTTTGCAGATGTCTCTGTTTATATAAGGAAATAAAATATGGAGTTGGCGGCCGAGATTTCTGATGATCACAAACAATCCTATGTTTCCCGTTTGTGAATATAGAAATCTACGAGGTTTGGAGGAACATTAATAATGTTTGTGTAATGCTGAAGCGTCTTCGAACTTTCTCAAAGTCGTTGGTCCGTACAGAAAAACAACAGTGTCAGTGTGCATCCCATGACTTCAAAATGAATAATGGAGTTAGTTGTTACAATGCTCACTGAACTTGTGTCTCTGTCTTCAATTGTTCTTTGAGGTTTAAAATGTTAAGTTTTGGCCATTAAACTTTGGGAAACGTTGGACGTTACCCATTGATATAACTTTTGTTTAAAATTTCTAACGGAATTGGTAACGTGGCTCTCTGACGAAATTGGTGACATGGCTGACGGAATACACATGGCGCCCACATCGTTAAACTTTGAGATGGTTGGATTTTGACCACTAAACTTTGGAAAACATATTTGATTGTTTACTAAATTTTGAAAAACATCTTCTATTCCTCACAATAATTTAGATTTAATTAAAATTCGTTGTTAAAATTTGGATTAAAACTTGAATTTAATATAATTCTAACTATTGCGTATTTCGTTGTAAATTCAAAATTTTAATAACAAATTTATTGTGTATTTAATTACAATTAGTAGTTACTTCTTTTGCACAGCTTTGTAAGTATTGTACATCATAATATTTGAATTTTGCAATGAAGTATACAATAAATTTGTTATTTAAATTAAATTAATTTTTACTTTTAATATTTTAATTTTATAACGAAATACACAATAAGCCTCGTTTGGTTAGGATTAAAATCAGATTTTTTTAAAAAAATTAATAAAAATTGATGAAATGTGTTGTTGAAAAGTTATGAGTCCTATAAATGTATGGTTAAAATTAATTGTTGACTTTAAATTTGATAAAATCTAGATTTTAATTCTTACAAAACATGGACTAAATTTGTTGTTACAATTAAATTAAATTCAAGTTTTAATCCAAAACTTAACAACGAATTTTAATTAAATCTAAATGTATTGCGAGCAATAGAAGACCTTTTTTTAAAGTTTAGTGGTTAAAATTCGACCATCTCAAAATTTAATGAACAACAGAAAATGTTTTTCAAAGATTAGTGAGCCATCGAAGGCTTTTTTAAAGTTTGGTGACCAATATTCGACTCTCGGTAGCCAAAATTCGACAATCTCAAAGTTTAGCGATCAAAATCTGACCATCTTAAAGTTCAGTGAGCGGTAGAAGATGTTTTTCAAAATCTAATGAACAATTGGAGACATTTTTCAAAGTTTAGTGACTAAAATTCAACTATCTGAAAGTTTAACGGCGTGACAGGCATCACATGTACATTTCGTCAGCCACACCATCAATTCTGTTAGAGGTTTTAAACGGAAGTTATACTAGTGGGTGGCGTTCAACGTTTTTCAAAGTTTAGTGGTTAAAACTCGACGTCTCAAATTTCGGTGAGCCGTTAAAGGTATAGGCATAAATTACCGTTGGAACAATCAAATCTGAACGGTGAATGAGCAATGAGAAATTGACTCTACACACCGCGTATCAACTTTTTTTGTGGAAGATTATAAAGTTGGGCCACCCACTATTGTGAGGTGCCGGTCGGGAAAAGCAAAATTCTATAAAGTTAGCCTCGTGTTTTTTCACCCATCAAAAGCCACAATGAGTTTCTGTGCAATTTCAGAAATTGGATTTGATTCATGTATGGGCTGCAAAAATAAAATAATTGAGTACTGCAGTTCAAGCTTAAAGTGATCAGAATTATTTTTCTACGTTTCAATCAAATCACTCGACTTTTACGCCCTCGAAAAAACTAGTCTTGCTAAAAGTTGGACACGATATAGAAAGAGGTCTGGACGGTGGAGGTTTGGAGATCCTCTAGAACTCCAAAACATTCCTTCATTTTATGGATGGGTGCCCAGTCGAAGCTGCTTTCAATGGAGAGCCAGCCTTCCGCATGAGACTGGACAGCATCTTTTCTTCATATCTTCGTTTAAGCCCTATTTGATACCATTGATTTTCCATTAGAATATTCATTTTCCTACTTTTTACCTGTTTGATTGCAATTTTTTCTCATTTTCTCTCACATGTACACATTTTTCCTTGTTTTGATTGAAATTGGTTTCCCACCTTTTAGGTGGGTTTTCATTTTCCAGTTTATTTTTTTTTTCAATTGGGAAAAATTCTAGACCTAATGGTAAAAAAAATATCATTTTTATTGATAATTTACATGCAAAACAAAGTCAAACAAATGATATTCGGTATGATTTTTTTTTTTTTTTTTACAAGCGAAACAAATTCTAGACATGGACAATTTTCATAAAAAATAAAGTCAAACGGAAATTTCAACATTTTCCAAGTGAAAAATTATATCAATCAAACATAATTAATTACAATTCCCTAGAATTCATTTTTTTTCTACCCATTTTCCACATTTGCAATAAAACGGACCCTTACATCATACACTAGGGAGAAGATTAAAGCTTAGTTAGGGATGAGGAGATCGATTACCACGATTCGTAGTGCTTTGAAATGGATTGAGAATGAAGTCCGGGTACTTGGCAAAGTAAAACTAAGAAAATTGATCTTGCGTGCACCGCCATCTACCAAATATGGTCGGCGAGGAATATAAAAATTTTTGAGGATCTTAGGCCATACTCCGATAGTGTTGTGAGATTAATCAAAACATATGTATACATAGTTATGTTTTCCTTATATCCTAATGTTTTGATTCATTATAAGTCTTTAGCGTGGGGTCGTTAGATCTTGTCATTTGTACATACCCGGAGTACTTGTATTTGCCATTTGATCATTGTTTGCTCGGTATGCTTGTGTATGAGTTTTAATCAATATAAAAAATTACTACTTTTAGCAGAACAGAAGTTCTGCATTAGCAACAAAAAATAAAAAATTGACATAGAAGTCCATGAACTAATGAAGTAAATTCTGGTCTGATAAATTTTACTGGGTGAAAACTAAAATTCGATAATTCACCAAATTCTATCAGTTTATTAATATTAAACTAAAAGTGAAAAATACATCTAAAGATTGCATTGGCAGGTGGGCTGCTGATAAAAAAAGGGGCTTTGGCCTTCAAAAGTATAGAGTGGTGGCATACTGTATCAGTTAAATCATATTAAATTGTAAGTGGAAAATACATATAAAGATTGCCTTGGCGGGTGGGCTGCTGATAGAAATGGAATATGGCCTTCAAAAGTAGACAGATAATCCATAAAGAAATTTCATCATTAGCCCAAGATAATCCATAAAGAAATTAAGTAGAGTTAACGTAAGTTAATGGAAACAATGGTCGACAAGACTATATCTAACTACTTTATTGTATTTTATTTTAGGTTGAATATAAGAGTATTTGATTATATTGATATTTATTGTCGCATGCGTCTCTTTTCATGAATAGTCTTATTAAGTTCATTGCACTGAACCTGCCACAAAAAAACGTGTTGGCATAATTTTTAGCTTAATTTCTCAAGTGGAATGCCTTTAAATATTTCTTATTCTCTTGAAAAATATTTTGACAATTTTTCTTAATGTGGGATTCCAAAGATTTTTTTTTTTTTTTTTTTTTGTCTCAAAAGGCATATAGATGTGATAAATTTGAAGTCAAGTGTAAGAGATGAGGAATACAAGACATTGTTAGAAAGTAATTTAGGTTATAACCAACCAACTAATGTAGATATATGAATAGTTGAGTATATTCGACTCATGGCAACAAAAATATCGTAGAGTAATATGTTTACTACCCACTATTTCGGATGACATTAAAAGGGGTATCGTGCAGTAATAGTTTTCTTCACTAAATTATGTTCCACGCAATCTTAAGTCTACTTGTAATTGCAACAAATATAAACATTGGAATGAATTACTAACGAAGCTTATGGGAGATTTTAATGCATAAAAAATAACTTATTCATCCATTAACAAAAATAGTAAATTACTATGGTAGTGTTCGCAAAATTTTCGGTTTCCAACCACCCTCTATAATAATTATGAAGGAAAACTAAGTGCCCTCAAGACACATCTCCAAGTGATAAAAAGGAAAGGTAGAAAAACTTCAACTTTGCTTGAGACTATCACATTAAGGGTTCAAATCCTGAAATATGGATTTGGTCATTGGGTAAGTGTAAGTGTACAAACAGTCTTCCACCATATACTCTTGGAGGCACAACTTGCGATTTACCTCCTTCACCAAGGCTCATGGCAGGGTAAGTTGAGGCCGTCAAGGATGCAGTTCACCCTTTATGAAGGAAAACTAGGTTATATGAGCAGGGGTGGAGCCCAATGAGGACCTGTGCCCCACCCTGAACTTCTGGGCTCAACCCCATGCCCATAATTTTTTTTTAGTAATGGGCTAACTTTTAGCCCAAGAGGAGTGAAACTCAATCCAAAAAATATTTAAAGCATCAGGTAAATAAGGTAATGGTCTAATCGTCTCCTTTCATTTACCTCCAGACTCCACACTGCCTCTAGCCTTCTGCGTCTCCTCCAGGCTTCAGCATCGCAGTACCTACTGTAAGTCTATAGCTTTTTTCTTTCTCTGTGATGTATATTTTATATATGAAGTAACTGATTGTTGGTAAATAAGGTAATGGTCTTGAGAATATGGAGAGAGGAGAGGGAGGTGGGCTCTTCTTAGATTCACGGTCCCGAGCGGTAAGCTGATGAATCTGATATCTGGGCTCGAAATAAGGCTCTGTGCCCTCTGTCTGAGTCTCGAAAATATAGAAAACATGGGGGATTTCAGATTTGGATAAGAATCGAATGGTGGAGCATTTGATAGGTTGAGAGAGAGAGAAGATAGGATTTTTTTTGACCTGCTTCGCCTCTGTGCAACGGTGGCGACGATTTTTCTACTTCATCCTTCGACAATCGGCAACAGTAAACTACTGTAAGTTTGATTTTAACTTGGGTCTTTTCGATTATACTAGCTTGGGTCATTTTATATGATTTTGGTGTTTTTGAATACATATTTGTGATTTGATTGTTATAAGTTGCACATATGCAGGTTAAATTGTGTAGAATTTTGCACTGTGTTTTGCTTTTGCATAAATGATAAACCGTTTGAATGGGACACCGTGGTGGACGAAGAAGATGGCAATAACCGACATTTTCTGGGAAATTTAGTTTGGCAATAATCTGACATTTTTTGGGAAATTTCTTATTATTGAAATTTGGGTTTTGTTGAAGCTCTTTATTGTTGAAATTTGTGTTTTGTTTAAATTGTCCCTGTTATTCTTTTATGTGAATTGTTATAGAATTGCACCTATGAATTACCACAAAAAATTTGTTAAATTGTTGAAAATTGTTTTTTGTTGAATATGAATTGTTGAAATTTGTTGAATTGCACTTGTGAATTGTTGAAATTTGTGTTTTGTTGAATGTGTTTTATAGAATTGTTATAGAATTGCGCCAATGAATTTGGGTAATATTGTTTTATATTTTTGTCATCATTAAATTCACAATCAAAAACTCGACGTTCAACATCGATAAATTGTACACACCCTGAATTACAATTATGGCTTCATCCCTGTATATGAGTCGACATTTAAAAGTTTAGAAATTATAACAAATATTTTTATAAATGACAGTTCTCTTGCAACTCAAAAAAAAAAATTTACAACTCAAATTAATATTTACGAAGTGCACTAATAGTTGGATAGACTCCAACTGCGAGCACTGTAGTGGATAAGCATAACTTCGGTCCTTGACATGATGGTCCACACAAAATTTTTAATTTCTTTTTCTTACAATAATATTGTCTAGTATTACTTAATTTATTATTTCACGTGCCATAATTGTGTTGTCCACTTGTCCCCACTTTGGAAATGTGTTACATGGCTTCCATACTTCTTCCTTTCGACTAAAGGAAATGAAGAAAAAATTGGTCTGATGTTTCCGCGGGCGTCTCCACCTAGGAAACATGTTAGTTTCCATACTATAGGAAATGAAGAGGTGCTATTTTTATCGGGGGAGGGTTAACAACCCCCTTTACCGTCACTCACAATAGTGTGGGGCCCACCTTTTTCATAGGAAATGAAAGAAAAAAGTTGGTGCAATTTTTTAGTCAAAAAAATCTAATCATTAATTCCCTTTTTTATACCCATTTTTTCAAAATTCATTAGATAACTTTTCTTATTTTCTAACTAAACATTCTGGAAGAAAAAATAAATTATCTTTTCACAAAATCTATTCTCAATTTTACAAGCTCTAAGCAAAAGTTCGAGGTAAAAAATAAAGATCTCGTCCGATTTGGTAAATGAACATATTACGATTATGGAAGGATCGACAAGATCCTCCCCTCAATCTCGGCTACTGTTGTGTAGTCTCTGAAGTACTGTTGTGCTACCAAGGCATCTTTGCGGGGTTATCGCGCATCTAAAACAGAGAATAATGTCTGTGTTGGAAAAAAACTAGAAAATAAAAAGTTTGTGGGCTGACTTTGGCACTAATTTTGAGCGGGACCCGCTTGGCTATTTTGAAAAATAAAAGTTGATTTGTGTTCTCCTCCGTGAGTACATCGAAATCATATATTTACTTGTCAAAAATGATGCTCGGGTGAATGAGAAATTGAAGATCAAAGTAGGCCATGTGAAAGGAGTTTATGTTGGTGGGAAAACAAAAAAGTGTGTTTGTCCCACATAGGAAGTGGATGAAAACTAAAACCATTTTATAAAGGATTACACTTTAGAATGGTGTAATCATGTGTAGCATAGAGGCTCTCTCCACGTGCGCGCGCAGGGGGTGCAAATTTTGGATCGAAATAGGCTTCGGACCTTGAACTTGTGTGCGGACGCGACCCAAGTACAAAAATGTCGGACCGAAAAGAGCAAAATTGGCCCCTTAGGAGTGTCCACGTTTTGCTACATTTTTTTAATTTGCAGACGCTCATACTACCTCAAGCACGTACGGTGAGGGGACAAATCTGTTTTAAGAAAACTGTGTTTGACACAGGCATCGGGTTAAAAGTCTTTTACAGTTTTCATAACTTTTTGTTGCTCGATTTGCATATTAATATTCTGCATTTCTCCTTTTAATTATTTACTGTAATTGACAAGTCTTTAAATCTGTTATTTCTTACTGTGATTAACGAGTCATGGAAATTGTTATACAATATGACTTATTATAATATGCAAAACTATATTTGTAAATCCGATACCAATTCTGCATATATGGTATTTGAATTGTAAATCCGGTATCCAATATTGAAACAAACAACTGTTCTCTTCGAACATTCTGCATTCTTCTACTTCATTTTTATCTAATATTAATTTTTTCCCTCTCCTTTTATTTTTATTTTTATATCATTCCTTTAAGTCCCCGTCGACTGCTTTATTAGGATACCCTACTTTTGTGGCAAACCGCATCATGAGAGGCTCAGAAGGGTAACCATCGGCAAAGCGCTACTTTTACAAGGAGTACTTGGAAAACCAGGAATTGTACCAAGCAACTGGAAATAGTTCCTCAAAAATCAGATGTTGAATGCTGTCGATTTCACAATTTAATTTGCCCTTGAGATGTCAGGTTACGAAATTGCATATTGTGCGATTTTACGTTGGTAAATTGTTCGATGGAAGTGCTAAAAAATTAGACCATCTGTGTAATTATTTAGTGACAATAAAAGAAGTAGATTGCTCCTATCTCCAGAAGAAGTGTTGCACAGAGGCTTGCCATGAAAGTATAAACACGAGCATGATCAAAATACCGGCAAGTCCCCAAGAGGAACTCCCGATTCTGAGCACCGTTGACTCGTCTGGAGATGTAGATACTGATTTTCTACTCCCTCTCTGCATTGAATTATATGAAGTGGTTTTAATGGCAACAATCAATCCCGCGAGCACCACAGGTAGAACAAAGCCAGAGCTCCACCCCACGTCGTGACGGCTTCCATTTTTCTGGTCTACGTACAACGGAGAAAGCACCACCGCAGACACCATAGCTAGAACCATGGCTAATCCTCTTGGAGAAGAATTTTGATATGAAGAATAAGCAGAAGTTGCCATTGAGGGACTAAAGAAAAGTACGTATGAATGTTGGTTTCTTGTCGGTATAAGAAAACCAACTTGATTCCGATACAAGTCTAAGAGGAGGATTTATAGAAGGAAGGAATATAAAGCTGTCAAGGTGGAATGATTCAGAACGGATGGAAAAGTGAGCGGCAGCCGTCCAAAAAGCAAAAAGTAAAAGAGATAAAAAGAATTAGTTATTGAACAATGCTTGTGGAACAGGAAAAGTAAAAAATGATGTTTAGGTTTGGATGTGGCCACTAGCCATGTAAATGGAATTTAGCTGTCAATTAATAGTTACTAAAAGATGTAATTTCCGCGTTAAAAGCAAGATTAAGGAAACAGTTTGCATATTAAAGTTTCAATAACAGTAAAGTAGCATTTCAAATCTGTATTAGACATGTATTTTGATGTTCTTCACTTGAAAGGAAAAATAAAAAGAGTAATGATCTTGTACTCGAACAATATCACTACGTACTTTGATTTTCCAGAGAGGAAGTTGATGTCCTTGTAAAGTTTGTCATCTCTAAAACACCGTTGGTTCCTGGTGATCACACTAGGCACTGCATGAATTTTGCTTTGATTTATCCCTGATTCTGTTCACCAATGAGACCACCGATATCTGGAAAATCATAGATATCATTGGATTGATGCCTATGGTTCGATGAAAGATTTTTAGCAGATATGGCATTACTCGAACTGGACAATAATGGATCATAATGCGGCTGATCCGAAGGCACCATTGGTGCAATAGGTCGATTTCCATGTCTACCATCATTTGGCATAGATTCCTTATCAGTAGAGATTTCATGGCTCTCCTGGATCTTGAAATGGAACGAAGAAGTGTTGCCTAACTGAGGTAAAGACCCAAATTTTCTTGGTTTTTCTTGGGAAGGAGTACAAGCTGGATGAGATTTTCGCTCTTGGGTACCTAGCCAATTGTGATTCCTACATTTCTGCATGCAAAATGAAGAAAAGATAATGTTACAAGATGTGGATTAAACTACAATCCCTATGCTCAGGAGCGAGTTAATTCGAAAGAATGAATGAGAAAACGAGCAGAACACACAAAATTGATGATGGTTCACCCTCAATTGTCAAGAAAAATATTAGTTTTTCCAAACACCTATCTTGTACACAACACAGTCCAACAAAAACTGAATGAAACTTGAAGCCAATTGACATTCAACGTTTAAATGAGAGAAGTTTCAAAATGAATTTTCTTCAACAACTAGAAAGAACAGACCTGGAGATGGCTGGCTATTTGCATTCTTGTTAGACCAGGGACCTTCATTAGCTCTTGGATCTCCTTAGGGAAACATCCTATTTTGCAAATTAAAACAAGACAAAAAACCAAACTGAATTGAATAAATTATTATAGTAATGGTAAACACCAAATACATACTTCCTTCACCAAGCTGTGCTATAGCATCCATAAATTTTTCATGAAGTTCTTGAGTCCACTGAATGTGTGTCTTCCTCTTAATCCTTTTTTTATGATTCTCCAAGTCATATTCTCCCTCCTCGTTCGCGTTGTTAACTTCAATGGCATTGAGTCTTTCCTTTTCCTTATAAATCTGCTTCTTCACTCTCAGAACATGCTGCCACAGGCAGGTCAGCATCTCCATTTTTGCTGGTTTTGTCATACAAAGGAAAGCTCCATTTTGCAAGGCCCTCATTGCAATGAATGCATCATCCTCATCAGACATCACTATATTTAGAAAGAATTGCGAAAGCTTAATTAAATTTAATACAACTATTGGAAGGAAAGAAGAGAAAGAAACACTCACGAATTACTGGTAAGTTCATAACAACGCCCTGTTGTAGAAGATTAAAACCGTGCAAGTCAGGAGAGTTGATATTTGCCATTATAAGATCGAAATGTGAATTTCCACTTAAAAGCAATGATAAACCCATGGAAGCAACTTCAACAGATGTAACTGAAATCAAACATCACAAAAAATGCTTTAAGATTTTCTCTGATTTTTGTAAATTTTACAAAGGTATAATAACTCTTGTTACCTCTATATGAACACAACTCTAGCATTCTTTTTGTAGAAATTCGACCCTCATAATCATGGTCGACTAACAACACATGAATATCGTGTATGAGTGCATGGTATGAAACCTTTGACATTCTTTGACCATTATTTAGCGAAAATCCCCTTAATTCTAGCATGGGGTTTTCACTTTAGACGAGGAATGCACTGTTGTAAATTGGTTGATGACGAGATAGAAATGAATTATTGAGAAATTCAGTGAAAAGGAAAAAGAGGACCGCTGGATACTTACATTAAACAAATTTCCGAACTATATATACACATTCTTCGTGTTAGGATTGTCATAGAAATTTATTTATTTTTTGACAAAGATAGGAATCTTTCTTAATGAAAATTCTATAATTACTTATTTAGAGAGAGGTTTTGTAGGTAGTTAAATTCTATTCAATCTGTATAAGGTATTTCCCAACCAACTGTAATTGTTTTTCGTAAAATGGCTTTGGTCAATATATTTCTCAGTCGTTGGTCTATTTTCCTGTTGATTCATGACCCGAATTAGTCAAACTTTCACTTTCCTTGATAATTTTACCTTAACTATTTGGTAAATGCTGTACAGAATTGACCAAAAAAGGCCTTTATTTTTTGTTGAATAGCTCGTAGTAACACTTGTCTAAAGTTATTACGGCCGGGGACTTTAATTCCACCATACGTGTGACCAAACAAGAGAACTGAAAAGCCAAGAACCATACAACAATAGGTGTAGGAGTTTCAAAATGAGACTAATCAGGGTAACAGTCACAGTTTGGTAGAACTTCATCTCTATACGATTATGATGTAACTAAAGCATATGAAGAAAGCCTAAGATAACAAAATAAATAGCATAGTCCTGAGCCCGTGCCTCCTCGCCGTGCTCAGCCTTCCTCCAGTCCACCTTCGGGGGTCTAGTTGAGCCTCAAATGCATAGACAGCATCTTTGGCTGCACCATAACTGGAGTTTGAAAATTGTACAAGGGATGTTAGTCATCATTCACTTGCACATCTATCTTCCACAATGAGCAAAACGAAACCGGCTGTCCTTTCCAACACAGGTTGATACACACATCTTTCTCTTCCACTCTAATCTCCCAATTGTTGTCGTACTTCCTCAGCAATGACTTAGCTCCATCGATAGTCTCCTGTCCGAACACTTCTCCAATGAATCCAGCACTTCTCATTCGCTCGCACCATTTCTCTTTTCTTTCATTCATTTCACCTGTGTTTATCAGTGCCTTTGCTGCCTCTGCTTCCATCATCCTTCTTTCCTCGCTTTCTCGTCCTTTGTATGCGACACTCGTTGAGTCTAAGAACCTCCACAAGTATTCCACTTGCCTCGAGAATCCAGTTGCAAAATCCCCACAGTTTTTGCAGCTACAATCTATGCTATTTTCACTTAGAATCACGCCTTTGGGATCCAAACTCTTCAGCATTTTTAGAAATGCCGTTCTTTCATCAGGAGTATTATGGTTTAGGTTGTGCAGGCTAAATTGTGCACAGATTATCAAGGTTTCTTCTGAGGAGTTAATCACCTGGGAATTCAGATTCTGCAATGGGATATTCTCCAGTTTGTTGATCTGTAAATTGATGTAGTTGGACTTAGCAAAAGCAAGGAGATGGGAGGAGAAGTCGTAATTTGGCGGGCCATTTGCAAATGGAGTGCTTCTCAACTGATCACTGTGAATGCTAGGGGTAACAACGGTCAGCCGGACCAAGGGAGGTGGACCACCTGATCGACGAGATAAATCTACAAGGAGCGTTGGCCATTGAACGCCATGAGATACTCCTATATCAAGGATATGAAGATTACTTGGTCGAACCTGTCCTGTGAGGATTTGGAGTATTGAAGTATTGGCAACGTTGTTTGGGATCCGGAACCAGGGACTTATGTCATTGAATTTGATCAACGAATCCTTGAAGAATTTCGAGTTGCTAGAAGCAAAAGTACTACCACCTGCTGAAGCAGAGGAGATGCCAGGGGAAGAGAGGTAGTGTATCAAGGCGTGGAGGCCATGAGCAGCTAGCCGTTGGTTAGCATCACCTTCAAGGGATGACAGGTCACGCAGCACGTGCAAGAAGTGCTCAACGCGGGATGGATTTCGAGCGGTGATGGCAGCAGCACAGGGATTGAGCAGATGTTCTGCCCAACTGCCTTCTTTGTCATCATCGTTACAGTTATTTCCACCCGCTTTCTTGGTTGCCTTTTTGCTCCCAGTTGATTTTCTGGATACCTCCCCATGTTTGGCAATCGCAAACCCATCATCAGCGTTATTGATCTGCCGGTTGTGGTTCTTCCGGGAGCTTTGTGACAATATAGGACTCGAATCATCTGGAACTTTACGTTTCTTTGGTAAGTCAGAAGATAGTTGTTGATCAGGAATTAGTAAGTCGGCAGGGGTTGTGGTAGCAGTAATGGCGCTGTCAACGGATTCGTGTTGTAGACTTGGACAGTGCAGCCACCACGAATCGCCACAAAAATCCCCAGCGTCAAATGGATCGTCAGAAAACGTAGATAAGTTCGACGATCCGTCTATCCATCCTAAGATGTTTTCAGAATCGTTATTTGGCTCAATTGTCATGGTTTGGAAAATTGTCGTCGGAGCTGGGTAGGGAGGCAAGGAAGTACAATAGGAGCTGGGTGGGAACGCAGGGAAGTATAATAGAGCATTAGACAAGTAATCAGGAGAGGCCGCCATTTATGGGTACAACATGGCTGGGTTAAAATAATGAATAGGGCTTTGATCCATTTGGGAAGAGACAACTGAAGGCATATTCAAAGATTTAGGGTTGCTGTCATTTTGGATTTTATCAATGTTTTAATTTCATTGAAACTCGTTTTCATTGTTTTTAGTAACATATTCTTGTTTATCAATTGTTGAGACTTGCAGACAAAGATTGATAGAGGTAATACTTGAAATTCTTGGGTATATAATGGGCCTGGGTTTGAATCTTTAACAGACGGCTAACAACTCTTCAAAAATTCATTTCTTTAAGAACTCTTTTGTTCAGAAAATGGCTCCTGTCAGGCCAATGGCGTGCTAGGTTATGTCATTTTCCTATAAAATTAACTGACCAGAAAACAACTCAATTTTCATGTGAATTATTATCAAATCTTAGATAATCCTTACCAAATGAAGCCTTCTGTCTCACACTGAAGGCTCCGGCCGGATGCAATCGTCGGTTTTCCATGTGCTAGCATTAGCCCAGATAGTGCCATATGTAGCTTCAGCATTGAATTCTTAGCAACATATTCTTATAACCCAAGAATGGACGTTCCTAGACTCAATATTAATCCATGTATAAGCAATCTAAACCACGAAAATATCAACAAACAAAAAAGTAAACTAAACGATAGATCATAAGGGGTGCAATGATGGAAAAGTACAGATTTTTCTTCAAACAAGAGTTAGCTTCCAAGAAATCAGCAACTCTGCACAACCCTCAAATTCTCCTACTGGCATGGAAAAAATCAGGATAAAGAAAAGGGAAAACATATACCTTTTCAAAGCTTAGCTAAACAAAGGCAGATTAGATATCATGTATTTCATAAAACAAAGAACGCTACAATCAAAAATATAGTACTACTGTAAAAATAAGCCAAGCAGTCAATGTCATAAACTATTGATTATAACTCATGTTCATTACTAAGATAAGCTCGTGTTCCTAAATTACATTTTTTGTTCAACAAATGAGCCATAATATTTGCCACAGACCACAACAATTCCAAGTCAGTCTTGTAGAATCGGCATGGGAAAATGTTTTGTGTACCAGTCAATCCTTTTCCCTCTCCTACAACATAAACAATTCCAGTGAACAGGCAATGCATAAAAGAAATACATATAGCCAGTGAAGGCAAAGCATCAGTAGGCTATTTGAAGGCTTAGGATCAAATGAACTTAACGAGTTGAAACTTAGCACGATAATAATTCCAGAATGACTTCCAACAAAAATTCATCCTTGGGAGTATATAAACTTTATACAACAGAAACAATCTGAATTAGCATATAATTGTTTTAGAAATCTCAAGCTACCATTACAATGCTATGATAAACATAGTCTAAGAAAAAGAACACTAAACATCGCATGAGGAAGCCATGAGTTGAACATAACATGAAATCAATCATATAGTAATTACAACCTGGGGTTTATATAAGCGCCTCCACCGCAAGAGTAAGATGATCCTGGATCTATGCACAAGAAAAGGTATATAAATTCCTTTAACAGAGAACTAAAAAGACATCAAACATCTTGATGTCATTTTCTTCAGCTAACAATTAGGTAGAGAAAATTCTTTTCATTTCTTAAACTTGTAACAAAAAAATTCTACAAATCTCACTCATGGCAAATGTAGACAAGAATCCCAAGAAATGGCAACTACTTATTCTAACCGAACAAATAACCCACCCAAAAGAAAGGTAAGATGACAAACAAATGCAAGAAAAGAAAGACGTAAGAACACAAGAAAGAAATTCAAATGTGCAGCTTTTAGTGAACAATTTGTGCCTATGGGTTAATGACTCCCATTTAGACAATCTCCCATTGTAACCCTATTTTCCCAAAGCTAGCTTATCTTGGTTCACAATCCAACCAAGCAGCAATCCAACTGACTTTTCCAATAGAGTCAATACATATTTGCCATAAAATTTCAGTACTGCAATCATAATTTTGATACTCAGGCAAAACGGTTTTCACAAAAAAACTTCTAAATCGGTGAATACACTGTACAATGTACACAATATGATATCAAAGAAGAAAACACATTCTTTGATCCATTTGTTATGTTAATGAATAAACAAATGATAACCTGTAACAAACAGAATACTAATGAAGTTTACAAATTCACTTGATCAGTGACCAAGATGCGGATACTTTGATTAATTATGAAATCTCATGATGTATCACCATTTGCTTCAATCCATCATCGTAATTGTAAGCCTCCATCCAGTGGATCTCTATCGAAGTATTCTCCGCCAAGGAAAGAGAATTAAACATAAAAATTGCAGATGGTGTTATTTGTATAGAATGTGGTGTTCTGTTTGGTTTAATAGTCACCATTGGCATTTAAAATTTGTCTTCTCCTGATCCACAAAATCGCCACCACACAAACTTGCAAGATGGCAACAACTCCCACAAATATCAACCCAATTTTCTTCCCCTCGTTAAGGTTATTTGGCTTCGTCCGTGTCGAATTTTTATGTGAATACTGGTGATTGTGATCCCTATGCTTCGAGATTGCATCATTTGGAGGTGGGCGGAGGCGTTTCTTTGAGGGGGGAATAGGAGGGCGAGGGGAAGGATGTGGAAGCCACTGGGATTCAGGTGGAGGTGGTGGAGTAGGCAGGAACGGAGACGGTGGAGGCGGAGTTTGTGGAGGTGGTATGGTAACAAATGGTGACGGCGGCGGTGGAGGTGGAAGTGGCGGCGGGTGCGGATGCGGATGCGGAGGAGGATGTAAAACGTTTGGCGGTGGAGGGTTCACCTTTTGTTGAGACTCCGCAATGAGTGGAAAGAAACCAAAGAAAAACCCCAAACAAGCAATTAGCCAAGTGAATAATGGAAAATCCATATAATCATACCAATCAATTGGTTATGAGGTTTGCACTTTGAAATGGTTTAAATCCTGACCTTGGAGATTACGGCGAAGATCTTGGTTCCCCAGAATCGAAGAAAAGCGACGAATATGCCTGGTCCCCAAATGTTGATTTCTTCGATTTTACGAGAAACGACCAAAGATAATTCAAGAAACTAGGGTTCAGTCAATACATCGAATAACTGGTTCACGTTTCTTGGTCAATGCCAACAACACTGAAGTCAACTCAAATCGGGGACATTGAGATGTGATGTTTTCGTTGTTCTGTTCATCTCTTCTTCAGAAATGGAGGAGAAAGAAAGGTGGGCGACAACGATTGGTCTGCTTTTGGGCAATTAGGATTTTTTTTAAGAATGTATTTTAAAATAGTAGATTGATGAAGAATGCGTGGTTAAAAATAAATGAAAAGTAATTGATGTGATGAAAAATATTATTTTATTAAAAATGTATTGTTGAAAATGAGTAGAATAATGAAAATGAAAATTTAATGTGTACCAAACAGGGGCTTAGATTAGAAAAAGAAAATTCATCCGCAATAGGCGGTGACGTAACAAAAGTTATTTGTAAAATCACTATTTACGATTTTGGTGTTGTCAAAATTCGAACGATTAATTTAAAAAAAATTAAAATAGACAAATCTAATGCTATTAGTACGAAGTTGTCAATCAAAATTGCACAAGTAACATAATTCTAACAAATTACAATATTTTTGTTCACGTAAGTTACAAATGCCCCTAAATTTTCATAATAAATATAGATTATTACATCATTACCTCACCTTGGGTTTGCTTGCTTCTTAATGGTCATCAGTTTGAATCTCTCAGTGCCACTGAAGTGAGTACTCGACCGTAAATTTCATGGCCTCATGGAATTTTTCGAAAACGCGCGCAAACTAACCAGAACATCTGGTTATCAAAAAGAAAAAATGTCAGTTTAATGGTTTAAGATGTACTAAATGATCCTAAATGATAAGTTTTAACTTATAATTTTTGTTTGATCTCATTTTCTAAAACTCATTTTTGATGTCCAGTTAAGTCCCATGATGCAACTTAAAGTTCTTGTCTTTGGAACAATTAAAATAGACAACCCCGACCGAACGACGAACGAAGGACGTAATTTATTAATTTTAAATAAGGGTACTTTCCATTGAGCTATTTATAAAAGGGTGATTATATTATCATCACGTTTTTCATTTCATACACCACATTTTGATTGTAGTTAAACTTTTCAATCTTTGTTCATTGTAGAAATTATTTCTTAACTTTTTTCGATTGAATTTTTATCTCAAACCTTCAATTAATTAGTATATCTCATCCTTGATGATTATTTAGATCAAAATATTTTACTTTCATATTTTGAAACGAGGGAGAAATATTTTTTCTGAATTTTTATTTATTCAGTTTTGAAAATACGAGGAAAAAATAAGTTGTTTTACGCTATTTCAATAGACTTTTGAGTATAAAATTGTTACCAAATACAAAATGTGTTAACTAATGAGAAATTTGAGAATAAGAATAACATAAAAAATTTATGGACATAAAAGTTATAATAAGTAAAGATTAAGAATCATAAGTGTAATTAAAATGTGGTACAATAAATAAAATTTGTAGTGTGAATATAAAAACCTATTATAAAACAAGTTCTAAATGACGGAATTGCCAAATGGCAAATCACAATTAGTTGGTGGAACAAAAAGTTTTTCCGCCAACCAATACAGAATAAGTAAAGTCACTTTGCCTGAAAATGATTGACACCTCGGGTAATCGACCCTCACAGTGCGCGTGGGTCTCGTGTGAATAAAATAATGTCCAACTCCCGAGGCGTGCGTGTTCGATCATTCTCTATGTTCGTGTAGCATGGTTCATACAGAATTGCCACTTGGGCTTTAACTTGAACGTCGGAAAGCTGGCCCGCCATTGACACTTTGTAAAATTTGGCCCATGATTGAGTTTGGACTATAACTCCATTCTTACTGGCCCATTGACCAGCGTTTCTTGAGCTTGAGAGTTAAGAGTTTGTTTGAAAAAAAAAAAAAAAATTATAATGAAGGGAAGTATTGACTTAGCTAAGTATGGTGTGTAGTTTAAAACTTGAAATGGCATATTCTTTTTAAGTGAATAAATAATTTATATATAGAATTTACTAAAAAAAATATTACTTATATAGTTAATTTTTTTCAAACCTAAACTTAATTTTACATATTAAAAACAATATTGCATTCGTAAGAATTCCCTTAATTATGAATGTACCATAATGGTCAGTAGTTAATAGTTATACATAATTTAACTTCTTGTAGTCAAGAAATTTTTTATAAATTCTATTCTTTTATTTGAAGTACATAATAGGGCTGGACATTGGTCGATTCAATTCGGTTCTCTTTAGAATCGAACTGATCCAAAATTTTCGGGTATTTATTAAATGGAATCGTTGGGTCCAAAACCGTTCAGGTTCCGTTCAGTTCGGTTCTCTTCGGTTCCGTACGATAATTAATTTTTTTAACATTTACAAAAACACTACATAAATACAACTAATGACATGTTTATTCGTAACTTCTACAAATTAACGTGGTTCAATTTAAAAACATATAAATAACAAGCTGTTCAATAAGATTAATTCAATGCATACAAATACCAAAAAGTAAATACTAATATTAAAATATCGGGGATCAATATCAATAATTCATTTGTTTCAAACAGTCTGTATAAAGAAAATGAAATATAAATTAAAAGTTATAAAAATAAATTATTTTTAAGTATTGATAATATTTACCAACTATTTAATTTAATCAGTAGCTATCGTCGTCGGTGAAATGAAGGAGCTTTAAAATTGATTTGGGAATGAGGATGTATGTTTTAAAATTATCAAATGATTTAGGTTTATACGGGAGTGGGCACTACTTACCAAATAAAATTGAAATGGAAAAAGGAAGGTTAAGGCCTTGTTTGGTTTGTATTTCAATTTCAATTTTGAGTTTTGCTGCTTTGAAAATCCATTTTAAGATTGGTTAAAATGCATTTGATTTGTCATTTTGAAAACTTATTTCTCAAAACAAAAAATTAAAAAAATCATTTGGTTTGAAATTTTGAAAAATTGTTTTATGACATTTTATTCAATGAAATTTAATTATTCAATAAAAATAGAACTATTTTATGTCGGTTATACTAAATGTAAATCACCACTTACAGATTGGTTTACATACACATAATGTGGTGAGATATGATTGAATCAAATTTTCTTAAATTAGATTAAATAATAATAATAATAATCTCCAATCTCTTATTGACATCTCATCTATCTATAAAAAATTTCGTAACTCCTTATAATGTAAAAGTAGAATTATTCATTTTAGGTTAATATATTATCAAAAAATATATACATTTTAAAGTTGGTGAATCTTACAAAAAAATTTCCACTACAAAAGTAAAATAAAAATAAATAATAAATTGAGTTTAATATATAGTAAATAAGAATAAGAATTCAAGAAAAAATAATTTTCAATACGTTTATACTTTGCAATGACCATTAACAGGGTTCAAGGACAAATAATGCGTACTATTGAAATATACATTCGTAAACGTATATTCATGCAGTTATGCCGTAATTTCTCGCAAAATTTAAATTCTAACAACAAAAGTCTTAATAAGAGCAAAAAAATTAAAAAAGAAGAAAATTTGTGAAATGTTGATAAAAAAAAAATAGCGTACGAAGAAAAGTTATTGTGATTAAAACATTACATTTCAGTTTATTTATAACAATTTTGATTTTATTTTTTCTTTTATTCCTTACCTAGCTACTGTGCGCTTCGTGGAAATCTAACACGTCAAAAATGAATCTATCTCCTAAATAAAAATTGGACAATGCTCTTGGTACAATGTTTTTTTTTTTTTTTTTTTTTTTGACATATTATCAATAACATTGTACGTAAAACAAGATTGCTTTTCTCCTTCCCAAGAGAGCCACGCCACCCCTTCAAGTCTATGATCGCACATTTATAGTGCACAACTTTATATGTAGAATGCACGCAAATTTAGGCAGGTATGATGTCAGTCAGAATCAGACTAGCGCCTTCCTACGGTCAAACAGTAGCTTTTAACATTTTTCGCATACTTTATACACAGAAAAAGGAAAATACGTACGTAGAGTCAGAACCAGAATCTAACGGGGAAAGAAGTCAATTACTCCAATTCATAAAATGAAAATAATCAACGAAATTCTTCTTGGTTTTCTGTCTCTTGTAGCTTTCTTGCAGATCATCATCCATAGTTAAAATTGGATTATGCCTCCATATTTTGACAACTTTAATAGCAAAATAAGTAGAAATTCTAAGTGAACATTATACAACCATCTTCAAGGTTTCAAATTCTGCACCAATATTCTTCAGTTGTTCCACAGTGCAAACATAGTGGGGGACCTGCTGTTCCCATCCAGAATTTGGTATCCTAGTAGCACTAGTTTGATCGCTCTTATTAGTCCCCTCGCCGTTCTTCTCCCCTTGAACCTAGAAATATGCTTGAGAATAATTTGCACCTCCAAACTCCACATCCATTTCAGATATATGTCCCTCGAGACTCTGCAGGTTAGAGGAGTTCCTGCTGGTTGATCCTGCTAAATGTTCATTATTAATCGCATTTGCAACCTGGTTCTGCTCATCAGTCCCAGCATTCCATATCACGTCTGTCAATTCATCAGAAGGTTCTCCGTTAGTTTTTGGGAGAGGAGGTTGAGGAGGGGACGCCGACGATGCACAAGAATTGAAATTCTCGAGGAAAGATGGACCTGAGTCCTTAGGGAAACGCTTAATGAGGTCTCCTGCGACAAGGGTTGAGCTTGAGCAAATCCTCTTCACGTCGTACCTACTTATGTCAAAATTGGTCACCGCACTCGTCCCTCTAAACTTAATTGCAGCAATATCATAGGCTTCTGCAGCTTCTTCTTGTGTACCTAGGTTTATACGAAAGATTTTAATGAATATAAAGATCACGAGACTAGAAGTAAGTTTCCGTAGGGTTTTACATAGTTGCACAAGCTAATTCTAAATTTTAATCAAAACCAAAGAAAGAAATATCAACATTGATTCTTTATATGATTCACTAATAACTCCCAAAATCGAAAACTAAAGTTCGACAAGGTGGTTTATTCGTGTTTAAAGTCCAAGATATGATGCCATGATTGAAATGTGATATGGAACTAAATTCGTGTTCGTTTGTGTGGCATCACTGAAGATAATCACACGGTTATGTTCGAGTAAATAAGCAAACTTACTAAAGGTACCAAGGTACAAGTCTTTGTTGCCTGCAACCCTTCCAATTCGAGCTTGCCACCGTCCATGCTGATGGTGCCTGCTTGAAAAGAGACCCACCAAATTGTCACAAACAAAAACATGAATAATTTATACAACAATGGGAGTTCCAATGTACATTCAGATAATTCTTGCTATTGTCTGTTATTGAAAAAGACAAGTGCAAGAGCTGCAAAAATGCAGTAAATAATGAACACATTTTTTTCTTCCTGCCACAACCTTGTGACTCCTCTGTACATTGATGCCCCTCTTGAAAATCCACTGCTCTTCCTGACGATATAAAAGCAGCTTTTTACTAATTATACTAATTAAGTTCCAATCTTTTTCTTCAAAAATAGAAAAAAAAATACATATAGGTATGTACCTTCTTAAGTAGGCCACAAATTCTTGCCTGGTCATGCTTTTCATCTCTTCAAACTCTTTCTCATATGCGCTTAACTGAGATTATACAGGATTGAAGTTGAAGTTAAAGTTAATCCTCAACACAAACCTTTGATCTTTTCGCTTTTGGCAATTGAAAGGGCTCTGCTGTGAGAACATCAAAACATCAAAAATCATCTTACAGGAAAATTAATGTGAGTAGTTGGACCCCAATATTTTAAAGCAGCTAAATCATAAGCCCTAGCTGCCTTTTCTTCTTTATCATAACCCCCTGAAGGAAAAAATATACAGAAATTAATACTCTGCACGAAAGCAGGCCATAATAAAATCTGAATAATTTTTTATCGCAAAAATTTTAAGACGAAAGAAAAAATATGCACAAAGAAGAATTACATACCAAGATACACTAGTTGAAAATATTCAGGGAACGGAGAATAAACCAGAATTTGCAAGAAAAAATCCGGTTAGCATATTCTTGAAGGGGAGAAAAGTACACGCATATAGAGAACAAGAATTAATGAATGAAAATTATATGTATTTTTCACCTTGTCTTCCCTTTCTTGTTTGTCCTTCCTTTCTGCTACTGTTATCCCACAAATGAGCCTCGTACCTTCCAGTCCATCGATGCCTAGAACAGTATCATCATCAACAGAAAATCAAGGGGGGAAAAGAGAGAGGGAGGGAGAGAGTTGAAGTGCATAGGTTCTGAAATAAAATTTTTGTTTTTGAGAAACAAATTTACCTTGTAACACCGCGATATTGAGAGGTTCTTTGTCCAAAAGTATCGATTGATTTACGTGGTACAGGTTCCCTAGCAGCATCAGACTTTAACACTGTCCGCTTTTTACAATCAGCGGCCAAGTGCAAAGGCGGCGAGGCCACCGCCAAGCCCGGTTGAGAACTGGGATTCATAGTTAGAAAAGGAGCTTGAAAATTACTGCTCTTCTCCTCCGCTGGAGGTTTTTCAGTCGGAAACTGGGTTTGGCGCAACCACGACTTGAATCCAGAAATTGAAGTTGCAGTACTATCAAATGGTACATGGTACCCGCCATGGCTAGGGCTTGCACCACAGGTTTCAATCTGCTCACCAGCTGGGATTATACTATAGTGATATGGTTGAAAAAAACATGGGTTCGTAAAATTTTCTCCTCTTTCAGCATCTCCATCACATGTATCCAAATCCAAGTTTGGTGGCATAGTAACATTTATTTCACCAGGTTCAGATTGACAGTAAACTTTAGGCTCAGTTGGAGGTAAATTTGAGTAACAACACCCCAGAAAATCTTCAAATTTTGGACCGTCCCCATTAGGGTTTCCAGCCCCCATGCTCCACTCTGAACAAAAACACAGTTTAAACATCTTCAAGATTCATTTCAGTTGATAAAAAAACATAAAAGATAAGATACATGTATACAGAAGAGAAATGTTGGAGAAAATGGGATAAATACAAACCATCAGTGCCATTTAAGGCACAAAGAGAACCATCAGAGCGCAAAGGCATGATAGAAATAGGAGTGTGAAAACAACCCTCTTGAGGATTTTCATCGCTTCCAAAGGCTTCATGATCATCATCACCATCAACTCTCAGGTGTGGAGTCGGAGAAAACCCCAGCCAATTACTCATACTATAAAACTATGCTTTCTGCTTATTATTTGCTCTCTCGAAAGATCACAATAAAGCCTCACCACTCGATCAATTGGAGCTCGAACTTCAATGCGTAGGAGAGAAGACTGTATATGTAATTCAAAAGAAGCACAACAGTGCATAAGATAGAAATACAGTTTGTGTTTATATATAAATATTGTCATCAAAATGATGTGTAAGGAAATAGTTTGAGTAATGACCGACGCATTACAACTTCAATTTAGATGATGCTACATGATAAGTTAAACGAAATGTAAAATTAAGAGGTTTTCATTTAAAAAATCTAGTCAAAGCACACAATAATTTATAAAGCCTAAGAACCATCTTTTTTAGTGAAATAGCCCAAAGATGCAAAGAAATGGAAAACACAATTTGTACACTACCAAAATGTCATTGTATATAAAAAGACATTATTGCCCTGATTCCCCTTTCAATTTTCATTTAGCCCTAATTCATTTTTGGCTTCCCTATCGTAAGCCAAAGTCCGACAAAGAACAAGATGGAAAGAAGAAAGCTAGCAATAGATTGAAGGATCCTGCTAATTGTGATATTGAACATACAGTCACAACTAATTCTAAAGATGGAAGGAAGAAAGCTAGCAACAGATGGCCTCTGCAAAATAATGTGCATCCTTAAATATCAAATCAAATGGTGTGAAAAACCAAAATGCAACTGATGTTTTCCTTGTAACTGAAAGGAATACGAGAAATTATGTTGAACCGACAAGGATAATTTTGAAGATGAAGAATTTATCCATGGAGTAATTAAGAGGAGCAACATGAATGAAGATTTCTCAATTCCACAAAGAGTTAAAGGGCGGGAGAATTACTCCCAAACTACACTAACTAATTTTGTTACCTGATGGTATAAAAGCGAGCTTCTATGAAATTTCAGAAGCCTGAAGGCAGTGTTATGTTCGTATTTATGTAAAACGTAATGGGGTAGGAGTCTGAAGCTTGAAATATATTTAGTTATTTACCAATGACAATGACTTTAGACTTTGCATCTGTAATTAGCCGAAAGAGTTCATTAGACCACGGGAAATGTTAAGTACTCATAGTCATGTCTAATTTGTGGATCAATTAGGAAGTACTTTGTTCTAATTTATGTAACTTCTACTCCTTCGGTTGTAAAAATCTAATTGTTGTATACTTGTATATCAATTACAGCTAGTGTATTCTTCAAGAGGTGTGAGAGTTACTTGTCTGCAACCAAACTTGGCAAAATAAAATACGTTAATATGATGCGATATGCAGTAATATGTTAGTTTCCCCATGTGTCCAAGGTCAAGTCCAGGTTTTGATGGTGGAATTAAAGGTCACATATTTGCGTTATACCCAATCTCTAAATAAGACTTTCATCTTCTGTCTTGTTGCGGCTTCTAGTAAACTTGATCTTCAGATGCCGGTATTGCTTCTTTGATAACAAAATTCATTGATGCGAAGACAAAGTGAATGATTGCCAAAAAAGAAAAAAGAAAAAAAAGATCTCATGCAATTATGTGACAGTGATGCATGCAATTATGTCGGTCGGCTTCTAGCAATGTTATTATTTTTGTCACAACGTCAATATCATTATGTGACAGTGATGCATGCAATTTTTCGTGTACAATGTTTAGGTAACGACTTCAATGTCGTTTTGTTTTTCTGGAACGACTTCAATGTCATTATATAAATCAGTATACCAATACAATTTCCGTATTGGATCGACATACATATCGTTTTGTATCTCATGAACGAATTCAATATCGTTATGTAAAGTATTATAGTTTTCATGATGGAACGACACCAAACTCATTTTGTGTTTCAGGAATGGTTTGAATGTCGTTATGCGAAGTATTACAATTTTCTTCGTAGAACGACATCAATATCATTTTGTTTGTCAAGAACAACTTCTATGTCGTTGTGTGAAGCAGTAGTTATAGTGTGTCATAACAACTTAAATGTTGTGTATTTCCAAAACGATTTCAATATTTTGAACATGTATGATATAAACTTGAAAGTTTCAATATCTTGAAAGCATCAAATTCCAAATGCACTAGCTAGACAAAATCTAAGTAGCTAGATAGCATTATCAAATCATCAAATAGCCTAGACAAAATATTTCAACTAACCAACAAAATTACAGAAATGAAATAGCCAAAAACAATCTCTAATGCTTGAAGTCACATGCCAACAACTTTTTCTTCATTTACAATGTCATACAATTTTTTCATAGCAATGCAAAATACAAAATAATTAATAATTAGGAAAGACGTAATCGATCTCAATTTGAATCAAATCTGCACTTTTAATTACAAATGATAAATAAATTACTTTTAAAATGTATCCCCGTAGAGAACCTTTTATTATCGAGCATAGTTATGGAGTATTACCCCATCATTCCACGTTATAAGTTTAATCATTCATTAAGATCTCAAGTAGTCAACAATTTAGGTAGCGCTTTAGTACATCTTTTCATTATGAATGAAGCCTCGCCCTCTTCTTTCCCATCTACTAACGCTCATGTACAACGAAGAGAAACCAAAAAAAGTGCTGCTTTAATAGGCACTCCCTCATTTCCTCATTTACACTGTCGAGAGCAGTATTACATCTATTCCTCATTTCCAAAACTTTCATCCAATTTGCCTGTAACAAAATAAGAATAAATAAATGTCTACATAACTTAGAATGAAGTGAAGGACTTCTGTTTAGCAATACCATAAATAGTATTGGTCATGTCAACTTACCCTCACAAGAAGAACATGTTTAAAAAGAACATAGTTCTATTTCATTACAAATGCAACACAAATGAAGTACACTAACAATTTATGTCCCATATCTCACGGTCTCTGTCATTATCACCATTAATTTCCTAATATCCACAAATATGCTAAATGCTATGAAAAATTTCCTCTTCTTACAGAATAAACGGACTAACTCCGACTATATTTTCCACAGCTAGTCCCAACCTTGGCCGAAGGAGGAGGATTGTTGTTAGTTAATAGACAATTTAAAACTTTGTCCAATATGTCATTTGACTTCATCGTTCCATTGAATCTAGAAGAATTAATACCCCCTTCCGAAATTCTATGGGATTGACGAGATATAGACATGCCTTGAATATCCATCAAGTTGAAACAAAAGGTGAGATTGGATATTGATAAATCACTAGCCACAATACAAGCTCCAAACTCGGCTCCTTTAAAATTGGCAGGTTCAAGAAACGTGAACATTCATTTTTCAATGAGATATAATATGAAACACTCCAATTTTTTGGAATATTTTGAATCAACTATAACCAACCAGCAAGGTAGATTTCATGTCTTAAATGAGACATAAATTTCATCTACAAATCAAAGGGAATGCACTGCAACATATCTGAAAAATCTGGAATTAACATCGGATTTAACTACTTCACCAGTTAAAAATCTACAGAATCATGGAGAAAATCAGGCATACTTGGTGTCTATCATTCAAAAGCAGATTCAGACACTAATGCCCCTCCTTCAAAGACCCAAAAAAAAGCCGCCATTTAAAGTTTTCTAAGCATATGACCACCAAATTTTGTTGATTAATCATTCTATCAAAACTCAACTCAAATCAACTTGTTAGAGTTCACCAACCACCAGCTTATTTGAACTGAATCTATCTCTCTGCCAGTTGAGCCAAAGACACTAAAAATTGGTATACAAGAGGAGGTATCTTCTCTTTGAACCTCAAAATCCTCCACAATGGCTGCCCTCACAAGAAGAAGGTGGATGTATGTTTTTTTGAAGTCAATAAGAAGATGATTTTTGGGAATTTGAAGGAGAAGAAAATTTTCAATTTGCAATTTGGGAAAGAATATGTTTTTGACGTCAATGAAAGTTTTAATTCATGCTTCAATTTGATTTTACAAGGGAAGGTTATAGTAGTCCTTTCACACTTACAAATGATTAAATTTTATTTTACTTTTGATTAATTAATCAAAGGCCTGTTGGTCAAAAAGGGGCTTTTCTTTTTGGACTAGTAGAGTGTTTCCTGATTAATCGACGGAAAAATCTGAGAGTAGATTAAATGAATTTGCAAATATATATGTACAAAGAACGTTGCTACACTACTAATGTCATCTAAAATGTCAAAGTTCTCGTTGACTAGATGTCGATGTATAATATATTGTAAACAAAATTTCAATTGCTCCAAGCCCTTGTTTAGAACTTATTTTTTTTCAAAAATTACTTTTTCTGCACACTCATTTTTAATCACATTTCGGGGAAAAAAAATATTTTTCACATTTTTCTGTAATTTTTTTCCTTACTTTTGTCAAAAGAATCACTTCACACGAGTTCTAAATATTTCACTTTCATTTACATTTATGACTTAAATAACTAGGAATACATGTCTTAAGAATATTTTTTTTCATATACGTATATTGTACATTGTACTATGAGCCTGTTTGAGCCTCATTTTTTTTAAAAAAAAATGTATTTTGAAATAGTAAATTGATAGAGAAAATATGGTTAAAAAATAAGGAAAAATTTTAAATTTGCGTGTAATATTATTTTATTAAAAAATGTGATGTTGAAAAGAATATAGGAAAAATATATTTTGGATATAATGAGGATCAAAAAATGGTTATACAATACTGTAATGTGGAAATCAAATTAGATGCCTGTACAAAAATGGATGGTGCCACTAGGGATGACAACGGGGGCAGGGCACTCGTCACTCGTACCCAACCCGAAAACCTGATTAAGCGGGTGATTCGGCCCGCGGCTGTCGGATTTTTTTAGCCATCCCTAAGTGCCACTTGTACGCCCTTTTTTTTTTTTTTTTTACATCATCCTTCATATTACCATTGTTGGCAATGAATAATTGGTTGAAAGATCTTTAAAAAAAAAAAAAAAATGTCCAATGATATATTGTCACCTAAAGCCTTAAAATTGTGCAAAACTTTGGTATAAATCATAATATACAACAAGCACGATCGGCAAAAGAAAAAATTGTGACAACCTATTATTTGGACATGGCTTGGCTAGGCGCCTAGGCGTAGGTTACATTACAGCTAATGTTAGTACACCTTTTGGTGGCAGGGACGGCTACGATGGATTACTTCTAATTTTTATTGTTTACTTTGGAGAAATCACAAAGAAAGTGTAGTTATAGATTAGAAAGACTTTTGATCATCCTATTCTATACCTCCTTGTAGAAAAAAAAGGAAGCAATGAATGAAGAAAGAATCTCGCAGGTGAAGTGAACGAGGAGAAGGAGATAAATATCTGACTATCAATCTGTCATACAGATACTAAGATAAAACCTCCAAGAAACAGCTCCCGGACCAGCAGGCGTCAGTTCGCCGCAAGCACACAGAATCCTCCTCTCTGTGTACAGCTCAGATTTCAACTGATTTCTGGGCCTCCGTGATTCCAATTTCGGTTTCTATTTTCTACAGAGTTTCTTGGGGGGAAAATGTTGCTGAATTTCAAGGTAAACCCAGATATTTGCATTTAAAAAAAAAAAAAAAAGATCTTGGAGTTGGATGCATAAAGATTTTCGATCTTTGGTTTTGTTTTATTTGGATTTCTTTGATTCCATGTCCTTAGATATTTCTATGTTTCGTATGATTTCCATTTTCCAAGGAGAATCTTTCGTTTTGATCAATTTTTTTTGAGAATTTAATCATTCATCTGGGACCTGCGAAAAAATTGATCTTTGTGTTGATTCTTCTGGAGTCAATTTGGATACAATTATTAAGCATTTAAACCAGAACTCTGCTTGTTTTCTGTAGAACTAAAATCCAATAACAAGAAAAAGATGAGATGAGATGATAAATTTAATTTTTGTTTCAGAATATGTAGTGGTTTTAGTTGCATTGGAGCGTGGAAGGTAAAATGAACGACAATCTATTTTCTGGAATTGGCAACGGCAATGGAGCAGAAATTGAAAGCAAAGTTGTTCAGACATTTCAGAAAAACTTTGTGCAAGTTCAAAACATTTTGGATCAAAACAGGCTGTTAATTAACGAGATTAACCAGAACCAGGAGTCCAAGATCCCAGATAATTTGACTCGAAATGTGAGTCTAATTCGGGAGCTCAACAATAATTTCAGAAGGGTGGTTGATCTCTATGGGGATCTTTCCAATTCTTTCTCCAAATCCATGGAGGGTTCGTCTGAGGCCGAATCATCTGGGACAACTAAATCTGGCGGACTGAAGAGAATTAGGTCCAGCAATTGACTAAATTTTAGTGAATGTTACAATTTTTGTTAACCTTAAACTTCATCATCACGGACAGTTTCTTTCTCGGAAGAATAATAGTGTATACCAGCATTTTTATGTTGTCAAATCTGGATTTAGAATATCTCTATCAAATCTTACTGTTTATAGGTGGTAAAGATTTTCACAAGGGCCTTTCTTACACACATTTCTAGAGTGCGTTATGTTAACCCTGAAAACGTGATGTTAGCGTGAACAAAAGATGCCGAGCTCCCTCACGCCAACTTGGGCAAGTTTCAGCGCGTTTTGATCGAAGGACCGGTGAGAGAAGGATAACACGTGAGCACGGAAGATGCTTTACATTGCAAAACAAAAGTGCTCGAGCACCGACGGTAGTGACTAAAATAAGTACACTAACAAACAATCACCGACAAGCGTAAATAACAAGAAAATCAAATTGATAAATATAGAACGAGCAAGAAGATTTCTTGAAAGTATTTTTCTTGAGTGTTTTCTTATGTATTAGAATATGTATGCCATGATCCTCCCAGATCAAAAGGTCCCTCAAAAATTATAAGGACCACCTATTTATAGTATTCTGATCGACGTGGTGTCCGTTGTATCAGAAACACGTGGCCCCATCTCCTTGAAACCTCACATCACTAAGTTTACCATACAATAAATATATTGACAACGGGTCAGACATCCTAGACATTAGGCTGACACACCCGACATTCTTTATTACAAACGTTACATCATTCATTCCTAAAAATTGTCTACAAATCTTGTAAGAGACAACTTCAGGTTCAGGGACTTCGGAAGAACTAAGGGCTTTGGCAAGAGGGAGCTTTGTATTGGTGGTTTTCTGTGTGAAGAGCTTCGGCTTCTCCTTTGACTTCTTACGTAGCGCTTTGACTGAATATGTTCAACCATTTAGGCAGTGCTTCGACACAAGGGCTTCAACCTTTAATTGACATCTTTGTATTTGACCGATTGGGTTTTTGTTAACTTTTCCTTTCACGTGGACTGCGACATGGCACTTTGACCGTAGTCTTGATGGCGAGGCATAACATGTTTGATTGGTATGAAAAAAAAAAAATTAGAAAAGAAAATTGTTTTCCTTAAAACAAGGAAAATTATGCATGTTTTTAAAAGTTAGAAAATATTTTCAATGGAAAAAAAAATAGCAATCAAACACACCCTTAATTCCCCCACTTCATTACTAAGATCGGCCTTTTTGTATACTTGGAGAAGGCCGGCTTTAAAATTGGAAAAAACGGTTGGAAATAAGGAGGCTAGATCGACCGTTTTAAAGTTGTCCCCTTAACTATCCCACAATATTTTTTTATACTTAGGCACATCATCTTTTCATAATAAATGAGAATGTATAAAAAATGTATTAGTGGGACAAACAAGAGGACAACTTCGGAACACCATATTTGGACTCGAAACTAAGTGGTGGATAACAACTCGAAATTGGGACTCGAGTTTAATGGTGAATAGTGTGAGAACGATAAATTAGTCTGTGTTTCAAATAGTAGGATGGTTCCTTTACGTAAATGCAATGGTTCTATTACTTAATGACATAATGAGCAAGAATCGACTCAAAAAATAGTAGAGAAGTTCTCTTTATAAAAATGGCAAATTCAAGGAAAGAAATTGTGTTCATCAATAGTAGTAGGAATTCTACATCAGTTTCTAAGTTCAACTAGGCTCATAATTTTGAAATTTCTACTCGAATCAAGATCGAGAAAAGGAAATATATTTTTTTTTTAATTCTTTATTTCTATATAGCGCACTACATTTACAATACCTTATATGCGATATGAATCTTTTCAAGTTGTCCTGCAACATCTTGTTCTGTACCTTTTGATACGAACTTTCATATTCCCCTTTATTCCTTTTCCCATGTTTATCGTGGCCTTGGGAATGGTTGATAGTGTGTGTGACCTTTTCCAAAATCGGAAATTACCCATTTTGTTGGATAGTACTAAACACTACTAAATAGAAGAAAAATAAGTTAAAATTTCGTCCAATGTTCCATCTCTTTTATTTTGTCCAATATCGCGTATCAAACACTCACCACTCCTAATCAAACACAATTTCTAAGTTCCATCCACGGTCAAGTTGCACCTAAAAACAACACTTGACGACAATTTCCAAGTTTCAAAATTATTGTTACAAAGTCATCGTTGTAAATATTAGCCACCCTTGTAAAATTAACTAAACCAATGATAAAGAAAAACTAAGTATAGCTCAGCCCCAGCCCAAGAACATAACCCACAAAGAAGCACAACAAAAAGAAAAAAGAGAAGCAATATAATTCACAGTTCAAGATATAACCAACTTTCTGTTGAATCTTGTACATTGAAGAAGCATCACAGAACACTTCAAAAGCCAATTTGTAGAAGTCAATCCCAGTTCACAAGTACTGCTGTTGAATTCTGGCTCGATTCTCTTCCCACCACAACCGCGCCTGCATTTCTCCAAACCTTTCTCGGCTGCACCAAACATCCATTTCCAAGTCAAATAGAATTCATTTTTTTAGACTACTCATATACCTAGGAAACATATAAATTTTATTGACTTGGCTTGCAAATGAGACCAGAACGTGAAATTCTTCGATGAAAGTTTTAAGAAGAAATCTTGTTTTACATGACCTTAATTGTTAGAAGTGTTGAATTTATGCATACAAGGAGAACCACTCACCTGAACCGCACTCTTCTAAGCTCACGAGTGCCACCTGGCAATGTTCCAATAGTAATGTAAACTCCAGGATCATCTTGCTCAACCCACTCAGTGTCCAAATCACTCGCATTGCTCACTGAAAGCTCCCTGGAGTGTTCAGACTCTCTTGAAGAAATAGACTTTGCAGAAGCATTGATGGATGATGCATCTGTCTTTGCAGCACTAAGGCTGGACAGTTTTGGTGTCGAATTAAGATCACCAGAGTCGCAGTAATGGCGAGATTGCATTTGGTGGTGTTCGACAGGGCTATTCTCAGCACATTCAATTTTTGAGTTCTGAAAGAAAAACATTTTTGATGTGATACACATGTTGTTCACAAAAATGAAATAGTTTTCCAAATTACAGCCCTTGGTAACTAAAATTAGAGCATTTTACCCTTTGTTAAAAGATTATCCCCCCACTGAATCCCCATATTCAATGCATTAGAATCATGTAATTTGCCAATTATCTGCTCCCTTATAACATCCAGGGAACCGATAGATCAAGTCAACTATCATTCTGAAGAAAGCCAAATCATTTTCAAGAATTTAGTCACTAATAACAATAAGGACCATCATCAAATAAATACATGCATATATGGTTCGAATTGATTCAAAGAAGATGTCAATTTTAGAAAACAATAATTACACTGTCAAAATTCAAGAGGGGAAGTCGGGAACTAAGCAATAAAAACAGAAAACCAATTATGGCAGAAGTAAAGCAAACCTCCTCTTCAGGTTTCAGCAGAGTTGTTTCTGGTACTGCTTGACGATTGAACCCCTGCACATTGTATAATTCCATCACTTTGTCGTAGTTGTCTGCCCACCACCGTTGAGCTTGCCATTTGTTAAACACCTCTCGGCTGGACAAATCATGAAGGAGAAGTTTGAATTTAATATTTGCAATTATTAGGATAAAACCTTTCAGAATGATAAAGAGTTGCAAAAAGGGAAAAGAAGAAGATTCTAGCTAGTAAATTTATGTGTTAAAGAGTAACACATAATTTAGGTACCACATTACAGTAACAACCAACCGTGTCAAGTAAAGGCCTAGGGCACAACTCATAGACAATATTAATGGAGCAAATAAACATTTGTACTCATGTAAACCAAACAAACTCTATGTACACAAATTAAACCCAATCATTAGAAGACAGTCCGATGAACTGTATAAGGACACAAGTCTAATTTGGGTTCTTTCATGAATCCTTTCTTTACTATCTGTGATGTTGAAATGGTATCTAATAGCTCATTGGCTGAAAGCAGTGCCTGACGTTCCCTTTTATTACGACAAAGAAACAACCTTTGACTTGACGTGACACGGACATTTTGTTTATGATGAGAAGAGCTGCTTGCAAGTAGTATTCGATCAATTATGTATTAATCAATATTCAATTGATTGGTCTGTTGTTATCAACAAAAAAGATTTGTCTAACCAATCCAAATTTCAGTTTAAAACTCAAGTAATGAATCTCTTTAACCTATCAAAAAAATAAAATGAACCTCTTTAGTTTACTCCCAAAATGGGATAGCTAATTCGTCACTTTGCATTTAGCAAAACAATTGACATTCTAGTAAACAAACAATCCGTGGTGGATTTATGTGGTAAAAAGAAGCCTATGAAAATGAGGAGTGAGGACCATCAGACTTTGGTCCCTCCTCATTTCTCTTTCTCTTTCTCTACTTGTCGGGCTTTAATATTCTATTTTCAGTCCTATGATACTCCAGACACAACGACCCTTCAAAACCAACCCCCTGAAAATTACTAGTTGCACAGCTCCTAAAAAAACAAAAAAAATACACACACAGCTTTCAGATTCGTCTGAAATAATTTCATTGATCCTATAAGGAAATAATTTTTCTTCGATGTTAATAAAACTGTTTTCTTGCTTTTAATTTTTGAATATTTCAAATTTCAATTTGACTTATAACCTAAAACTCATTCTTACTCTTTTAATCTATAATTATTACTCCTCAGTTTTATCATTTTTGAACAAAAGATTTATTTATATAATTCAAACTGAATACAACAAGAAATTAGAATTTATATTTGACAAATCTCAGCACAAAAGCTGACAGAAGTAGTACCTGAATTGAATCCTTTTGAGACCATTTCCTCCTTGAGGAAATGAAACGAAAGTAATGAGCACACCAGGCTCAACCTGTGCAACCCACTCTTTGGGCTCATCTTCCTCCATGAACACTACCGATACACTTCTACCGCTAACTGAAGAGGGCGTCGCTTCACCGCTCGAAAGGGCCTTGAGTTTGGCTTCCATTTCCTTCCCCCATAGCCTTGGACGGTTGTCTAAGCTCCTTGTTCTCTTGTAGGTACCGCAAAATCTCTCCGACACGCAGCCTGCTTCCGAGTCAGGGTAGGCTCGGCCCTGGTTGTTGCTTGAGGAGCGGGAACATGGGTTGCAGGACTTGTAAGCACCAGATGCCTTTACTGCCATATCCTTGATCTAAAACACAAATACCCAATAATTTAAATTGATATTTATAAACCCACAAATAATAAATGATGAATTAAGGAGAAATTTGCAATGTTTTATTACCTGGTTGGTTAGGGCTTTGATTGGTTGTTTACTGGAGGGAGTGACGGTGGTGTCATCCTCTTCAGGAGGGTCGCAAAGAGATCTGGCAGTTTGCTGCTTTGAACAAGCTATACAAGTTAACATATTCGATTCAATGCCCCAATTTTCTCGAGATTCACTGAGAATCTGAAAAAACAAAAAATCAAATCAGGAATTGAATAGAATAGTGAATCAAACTTTTGAGGGCCTACATCACAAAAGATAAAATCATTACAATGAAAATACAGCAAACGAAGGAAACACCGGGCCCAGAAAATCTGCAGTTACATTTTAAGTAGAGAAACCAATAGAATCAAGACACATTTCCTCTGAAGAAAACATTTTCGGAGAAAATCTGCAGTAGAAGTGGAAGAGACAGAAACGAGATGAGTGTGAAAATGGCCCTTGACGCTTCGTAAGAAGAGTAGGGTGTAACCCAGGCTTTAAAAACGGATGCGTAATGTTCAGTGCATAGGTTCTGACGATTAGAAATTGGAAACTAGATCAAAATAGCCGTTCATAGTAGTGTACAGTTTTTTAATGCAGTAGTATAATTGAACTCTCTCTCTCTTCCCCGAGGTTATAGGTGGAAAGAGCGAGAAACCAGCAGCCATGTGTGCTATTTTATATTTTGCTCCTGGGAATAAAAAAATCAAGAGGGATTGTGGATGATTTGATGAGCAACGAGTGTCCAGATTTGTGGGGTTCTCGAGGCAGAGGTGGCAGAAGACTTGAGGAAGATGGGGGTAGTTAACATTTTTGGTTAAGCCAAGGCATTTTGGTTAACATTATTTTACATCAAATCTTGTATTAAATTAAAATTCATCTTCAACCATTATATCAAAACTTACACCAAATGAATAGTATTTAAGTCCCGTTTGACACCCATTAATTTCTTATTCTCATTCTTCATTTCAACCACACATTCTTCAAATAAAATAATATTACACACAGATCAAAAAAAATTCATCACTTTTCCACCACACATTCTCACATCAATCACTATTCCAAAAATTTTATTCTCTTTAAAATGGGTTTCAAACATGGGCTTAATTATTTTCTTCTCTTTTTTTATTCTTAGTAA
Organism: Fraxinus excelsior; assembly: GCA_019097785.1. Classification (NCBI taxonomy): domain Eukaryota; kingdom Viridiplantae; phylum Streptophyta; class Magnoliopsida; order Lamiales; family Oleaceae; genus Fraxinus; species Fraxinus excelsior. The sequence continues at coordinate 26,063,320 of CM032636.1, read as the reverse complement.
TTTATTTATTTGGAATATTATTTATTTATTTATTTTAGAAATATATAAATTATTAAATAAATAATTACGTTAAATTAAAAAAAATATGAAACTCATTAATAAACACTTCAAATTTATTTTAAATGCAAAAAATAATAATAACAATAATACTAATATCCTTAATAATAATTGTATTAAAAACTATGTTAACAAATGACACAAATATCTTTCAACAATTCTTTTGACAAATGAAAAAAAATGGACAAATTGAACTTTGCACCATTTTGAAAAAATTGTGCGAGTTTTCATGAAATTTGGTGTTTTGGTGTCTCCATTGAAGATGCCCTAAGGGGATAAAAATGAGTAATAATTATAAGGTCATATTTGATTGGACTATATTTTTCATAGAAAATGAAATTTAAATTTCATTTCCACATTTTTGTATGCTTGATTAACTAAATTTTCCAAAGAATTGATTTTCCACAAGATTGATATAAAGCTCGATACAATATCAAGTGACATTTTATCATTGACAGTTTAAAACACAAATAAAATTTTCACCCCATAATCTACAACAACATGCAATATTGTCAAATCTCAAAGTAACCTTATCCTGTTTATAAACACCTAAAATACCTTGTCAAACACTCTAAGCAAGGTATATACAAATTAATTATTATCCATCCATCCAAGGATGGGCACTCATTTAACGAATTTGTTTGATTGGTACAACATAAAAAATAGCAAATAAATTAGATCCATGGCACATTTAGGGTCCGTTTAATTGTAAATGTGGAAAATGGGTGGAAAGAAAATGTTTTACAAGAAATTGATTTGTCTAAAAATTATTTTACTAAGAATTGTAATTAATTGTGTTTGATTGATATTATTTTCTAAGAAAAATGTTGGAAGTTTTGTGTCCGTTTAATTTCGTTTTTTGTGGAAATTGTTCATTAAAGTGATAATGTTTTCTACTATTGGGTCTATTATTTATTCCAATTGCCAAAAAAAATAAGCATACTGGATATCATTCGTTTGACTTTGTTTTGCATGGAAATTGTCAATAAAAGTGATTTTTTTTTTTTACTATTGTGTCTAGAATTTTTTCCAATTGCCCAAAAAAAAAACCTGAAAAATATTTACCAACCAAAACATCAAGAATTTATTTTCCTTGAAAAGGTGGAAATTTGGAAAGTTGGAAAATAGAAAAATATGTATTATCAAACGGACCCTTAGAGTAAGATCGTATGTATAAACTAACTCAAATCGGCATTAACACATGCCATCTGAGTAATACCAATGTAGCCCCGCGATGCTCAAGTGTTGCAACATTGGGAGACACCACTATCTTTACGAGAAGCAATGTTTTAAGGAGAAAAAATTCACAAAGTTGGTGGTGTCAAAAATCACTAGGTGCATCTAAAATTCCAATAATATTGACACCTACATAACACACTCGTCATCTACGTTGTTATGGTTTAGAACCCCCTTTTTTTTTTTTTTTTTTTTTTTGTAATAATGGAACTCACTAAAGAAGATTCTTTAAAGAAAGGACTGTTTCCAAATGAAGTGGCACAAATTTTCACTACAAGAGCATTATACTTTGCTTGCAGTGTGAGCTGATAAAGCAAATAAATAAATATGCGTCTGATTTTAATTCTATCGATTTCTTACCACATGTAAAGGAATTCTTATTTTCCTATTTCCTCTTTTCAAAATTAAGTCAAAAGTGAAATTCAGGAAAAAAAATATTTATTCAAGAACCAAATGAGTATTTTTATCAATAGTTATTGGACTTAAATATCCAGAAACTACAAAGGATAATTTTTTTAAAATCCAAGAAGAATGTCGAACTATCCTGTTATAGACACTAGTTGATTAATTACATATTGAAAAACATTGCATATAGACAAGTCAAAACAAATGGTGAGGTTTAGATCAGCCCGCTTTTTGATGAAACCACACGATCCAAATCCAGCCCGTGTCAATTAACGGTACGGGCCTAGCCCGTACCCGTGTAGTTTTCTTAGAAACGAACTTGCCGACGGCCCGTCCTGTAATGGACCGATCAGATATCGTTAGGTACAAACCCGTAGATATATTAATTTAAAACTGAATTTATCAAAGAACCCAAAACTCGATTTCGAGACGATGTTGGTGTTTGTTTATCACATATTTGCTAACCTCTAATATATTGTGCTGATAGACCCCCAAGGCATGATGCACATTGATTTCTTTCAGGACTTGGTTATGTACTGAACACATTGGAGGTGATTTAAGTTGCACATTACATAATTACTAACAAATTTGCTAGTGGTACATCAAAAGATGTACATAAAGGGATACATCCCCCCTCACATGGGGGTGAGACCCACTTAAGTCTCACCCCCATGTGAGGGGGGTGTAACCCCTTAGGTACACACTAATGTATCACTAGTATTACTCAATTACTAAATATGTATGCATGAAAATTATACCTGTACGTAAGTAGTTACATCATATTTTACATAAAGATGAGGTGTCAAAAATTAAGTGGAGAGTTTTATTTTATTTTTGGTTGAAGAAATTATGGTCAAATCATATGACACCATATCATGTATATATAAACTATTATATAAACATATTATGTACATGTAGAACAATCGATGTATACATTGCACGTAGAAGAAAAGAGGATAATTTCTTCACCAAAGCGTGAATTTTACAGCAAACTTTGTTTTTGTTGCACACACAATTCACAAAAACAAATGAAAAGAAGGTTACTGTGGGGAGAGTTAACCACAAGGGCTTCTTACTATACCATATTTTTTCATAACATGATTACTATAACTGACTTTATTGAGTTCATTAGCGTAGAATTCAACAATTACACCTACTTGTTCAACATATCGTGGTGGATGGCTATATTATCATTCCCGCATATTCTCTACTTAGCCATTAGAAACGTTTTTGGTACGCCAAATCAGCTAGTGTAATATTAGCTTCTCTCATTGACCTTGATCTTGTTTTTAATACTTAGATATTTAAAACTACTGGTCAGATTTGAACGTGCATTGCACATTATTCTGAAATATTTGATACCAATTTGTTGGAAGAGTCTCAAACGAATTAAAGAAAATAAAGTTTAGGATATAAATTTAAGAGAAGAAAATTGTATTATCAAAACTCAACTTCTATGATTCAAATTTTTGGCGATGGTGAAATACTACAAATGAGTAACATTTGTATACTACGTTTGGTACATAAGAATTAATTGTTAATATATGAATTTAAATACTCATTAAAATTCAAAGATATGTGAATAGAAATAAATTCATCTATAATAACTTTATATTCATATTGATCAAAATTCATCTAATCAAGATTCATTGAGTCTAAATTATTGTGATCGTTAATTAATTGAGAATTAATAATACTAAATTTATACATGATAATGATTTTGTAGTATTTATTACATATTGAAAAACGAAAAGTATGATATCATTGAAATAATTGAATTGTAGTAAAGTTAAAATCGTCAAAACAAATTATTCTCGTTTGATACTATATTTAATAAATTATAGATTTCATGTTAGAAAAAAAAAAATGTTCCTTGCATTAGTAGAGAATTTGAATAAGAAAGATGTTTTATATTTAAATTCACCCTTAAATTTATAAAACTCCGGGATAAGATGGAACATTCCACTACAATGATAACGGCAGCATACTCGTCAAGTGGTGACGTGAAGCTTAGGTCAGTGTGACCTACTCGTTATATTATAAACTCCAAAATGGGGGATAAAATGCTTACAATTCTTTGTGGGGTTAAATGCATTCTCGGTCCTCACAACTTCTAGTAGAGTTACATTCAAGTCATTTATCTTTAATTTCGTACAATCAAGTCACGTAACTTTAATTAATTTGCAAATTTAGTCACTCTATCTACTGCACCAGCATTGGACTAACAACACTAGAGAAGTGGCCAAGTTGGGTGGCTTGATTGTACGAAATTAGATATAGGTGACCCCGATGCAACTTCACGATATTCAATTATCTGAAATGTATTTCTTTTTAATTCTTAAGATTTATCGATTTTTTTTAACATTAATAAAGATTACTAAGAATTTGTATGATTTTTTTAATTTTTTTTTTACTATTTTATATCTTGTTTGAGTAGCATTTTCTTTAATTTTAGTTTTTGGCTATGTTTGTTTCCCATTGTTTCTCCCCAAGAATGAAAATTTAAGCTGTTGGTTTTCAAACTATGGGGCCCACACAGAGAGAAACTTGTCAACAATTGCGGCTTTGCTGACGGACTTCTCCTGCCAACGGTCAAAAAACTTCTAAAATTTGAGAAAAAAAATGCATGGGAATTGCTGGTGGCACATAATTTGATGTATAGAAGGGTATCTACCTCCTCACATGGGAATGAGACCCACTTTAAGAATTTTTTTATTCACATGGGTCCCACCTCCATGTGAGGGGGTGAATACCCTTATGTACATCAAATTATGTATAACTAGAATATCCTAAATGCATTGTGGTTGGCGAGTTGTATCATGTGCTTAATTCCATGTAGTCAATCAGCTTTGATTTGCTCTGGCCTCTCCATCCGCAGTTGTCAATCTAAGTTGTTAGGTATTTATTGTAATTGGTAAATTTGTGAATAAAAAGAACTAAAGTTGATATATTGTAAAAATTCAAGGGGTAGTGTGCAATTAGTGAAAGTTGTAATATTTTAGGTACAGGCTTCAAGAAGGGAAAATAAGGAAAAGCGACTCGGAATTTTGCTAGATTGTCGTCAAAGTTTGGCTCAAGCGTCAAAAACAGAAATTTCATCGTCTGCATGTCACGTCACTTTCGCTCGAGCGACACTTGTCGCTCACCCTTCGTTCAAGCGACAGTACTATCCGATATTTTTTAATTCGTTTTTTAAAAACTTTTTGTCCAGCCCGTTCATTCCCTAACCTACATATAAATATCCAAACGCCACAAAAGGTTTTTTTGAAGGTTGATCATGGAGTAAATTCTTTGCTTTTCATATTCTTTTCATCTTTTGAGATTTCAACCTTCATTATTCATGGTGAATTGATATGGCTGTGAAAAATATCATATCCTAAATTCAAATACCAAGATGGGCTTCTTTCATATCTGTCAGAGTTTCTGAAGATCGAGGGAAAGTAATTGGAGTTCTAGTAGTTGAAGAACGCAGTGTTCTTCGTGAATCCACATGAGATAGACGATTTCACAAAGTTAGAAGTTGTTGCAGGAGAACGCAATCCAGGATAACTTTTGAAACTGCAGCTAGGAGTTGGTGCAGGAGCACATAATCTAAGAGAGGTGTTGGAATTGCAGTCAGGAGGTCATATAGTACGTGTCGTCGTCTAATCTGGTAGACTGTATGTTATAAATCGTTTATAGTTGATTGTTGGTTGCAAAGTGTTCGGAGTTTTCATCCAGTTGAGTTTTTCCGTAATCAGTTTTTGTGTTAATTTATTGATTATATAACTGCGGTATTTCAATATAGGAATAATTGAATTGCATGATTAACCATCTAGGAAAATAATAAATAGTGATTTGTTTATATTTAATTGTTAAATATTTTGATTCCGCATTATCACATATTCACCCTCCTTTAGGTGTTGTTAGGTCGAACTACATATTTTCATAGGTAATTTGTTGATGTCAGTCAACAGAGTAATTAGATTAGAAAGAAAATCGAAGTTGCGTGATTGTACAAAATTACAGATGAGTGATTAATATGTTGAAAAATTAATGCATTGAGGCCATCCAGTTGTGTATGAGTTACATATATTTAATTTCACGCAAATAATTCAGTCATGTTCGATTTGCTATCGCAAATATGGCCTCTTTGTGCGCATGTGTCAATCTTAGTGATGCAATTTGCTGATGACAGTTCACAAAGAAGTTATATTTGCAAGCAAATTGAAGTATTCAAATTTGCAATAATCAAATTTGAATGATTTGTATTCCATCATATCCAACATACATAAAAGGTGAGTTTTCAAGTTACTGTTCATAAGTCGAGCCGAGCCGAATGACTTTATGACTCGACTCGGCTAGGCTAAACCAGTTTTTTTCCTTTTTTTTTTTTTTTGTTTTTTTGTTTTTAACGTTTGATTTAGCATCCTACATAGGCTTTTATGGCTTGGCTCGACTAAGCCGTTCTTGATTTTTTTTATTATTATTTTTTTTTTCCGTTTTTGGTTTTTGGTTTTTTTTTTTTTTTTTTCCGGTGTTTGATTTAGTATTTTAAGTTACAAATATTAGTTTTAAGCGATTTAAAATTTGTCGGAAATGTTGAAGTGTGGCTATGATAAATATATAATCGATAAATCTTAAATATCAAAATAATTTTACATTAATTGTGAAATGTAAAGTCGTGATTGTTTATGTTTTTTTTTTTCAATCTCAACTTCATTCCAATATTCTTTTTTCGAACTTTATTTTGCTACAATTTTTCGTTTTATTAGATATTTCACCATATGAATATCTATTTGGATCTATTTCAAATTTTTTTTAAAAAAAACTTAAATTGTGATAATAATAAATATATTGTCAATTAAGTTTAAATATAAAAATTATCTTAAATTATTAAACGTAAATTCATAATCGTTAATTTTTCTTTTCTACCACACCATCAACCCCCATACTTACACTAATTTCTCTCAATTTCATTTTTCTTTAGTTTTTACGTTTGGTTCGATGTTTTTACACTACAAATTCTCATTTTCAGCTATTTAAAATTTATTCAAGAGTTTAAATGGCGATCATGATAAATATATGATTGATAAAGTTTAAATAACAAAAATTATCTTGCATGAATTATTAAACATAAAATCATGCTTTTCAATTTTCCTTTGAAATCTTGAAACGCGACTATGATAAATATATGAGAATTATTGTTATCTTTTTATGGGAATTATTGATATCTTTGTTTATAATTTACTCGCTTGCAAATTATATAGAAATTTTTAGTTGAAGTAAATTGGAATTATATTTTTTCTTTCAATTATTATGTCGAAAACAAATTAAGGATTTTCTAATTAGAAATTTATTTTTTATTTTTTCATTAAAGGAAAAAGGTGCTACTCTGAAATGATCTTTTTTCTTTTATGTAGTGATGATTAATAATCTCTCGTGCTTCTTATTTGAAAACATGTTACTAGATTTATTAGAATTTAGAATACGAATATATGTGATATTGATAAATATTATGGATATATACTTTTTAGATTTGATATTATTAATGTGATTATATTTCAATAATTGAAGAATGTTGGGATAATAGTTTCAAAATTGAGTACATGTTTTATTATCTGTGCTTCCAGTTTACTGCTTTGACCCACGGGATTATGGTAAATCTCTTGGAATTTATGTTGTGATTTTTATGATTGTATGCTTTCTTGATTTAGTGATTTGGCTAACTTTATTGGGTCGGTTAAACATAATAAATTTATGGCGTCAAAATAGATATTGAATGAACTCAATATTTTTCAGAAGAATCATCCTACATCATACAATGCTGGTAAACAAACGTCGTCTATAAAGTGGATTATTTTGGTTTTTTTAAAATTGATTTAATGTACAGTATCATTAAAACATGCTGAAAATATATTTGACAGAATTGATGAAGTTAGGCAATCGTTTGTCGTTCGTTTTGCCTCTATAATGAAAATTTTCATTGTGTTGTGGTTTTTAATACTGATATAGACAATTGATTTGTCCTAAATTATGTTATGTATTATCATTCATTAATTAGCATTGACTACTTACGTCTTGCATAGGGTCTTTGTAAAAAAAATTAAATACTTGTACAACTGATACATTTAATTAGAGTTTCTATAAGCACGAGATGAATGAAACATAATGTCTTACCTCAATAGGTAGAAAAAAGATGGCTATATTGAACTTCATTATCTCTTTAGCTGGATATCAACACCTAATCATCTATGCCATGTCTTTAAAAAAAAAAAACAGAGAAACATTCAAACGCAAAGTCTAGAAAATAAGTTTTGAATCAAATCTCTCTAAAAAAGTTTAATGTAACTAATACTTAAGACAATTTTTTTTTACATTTGCGCTATCATGTAGCCAACTATATTACGACACGTGCGTCTTACTAATAATATTAAAGATGAGTGATTGAGACTCAACGTGGTCTATAATTTATTCGAAAAACGATGATTAAGACAAAATTACTAACATAGGCAACTGCTTGAATTTGATGCACTTAGGGTTGGACAAAAGTCCCGAATCGAGCGGTTCTTCATAAATTAAATACCCGAACGAGTACCCGAATTGAGAACCGATGGGTTTGGGTCGGTTCTCGGTTCTAGACCAAAAACCGAATCCAAATAATTTTTTCTTATTTTTTATAATTTATATTGAATTAATTAAATTAATTTAATTTTTAAAACAAATTAACAAATTAATCTAGTCAAATTAATTTTTTGTAACTTTGTTACCCCACCATTTGGGCCTTGTTATTAAAATTTTTTAGTTGAACAATTTTTAGTTTATTTGTGTTTATTAATTATGTTTGTAGAATTTCTTACTAGACAAGTCAAGTAATTGATGATTAAATCAAATAGTTAGTAAGTATTACTAATACTTAAAAAAATATTTTATTTTGATAACTTTTAATTTATATTTCGTTTTCTTTATGCATGCTGATTGAAGTAAAGTAATTATTGATGTGGATTATCGATATTTTAATATTATAATCTACTTTTTGGTATTTGTTTTAATTGAATTAATCTTATTGGACAATTTATTATTTATGTGTTTTTAAAGTGGGCTACGTTAATTTGTAAAAGTTACTAATGAAAATGTCATTAATTATATTTATGTAGTGTTGTTATAAATGTTAAAAAATTTAATTACTATATGGAACCGAATAGAACAGAACTGAACCCGAACGCTTCCATAATTATATTTGGATCCAATGATTCCATAAATACTCGAAAATTTTGAATCGATTCAGTTCATTTCGTGCAATCAATTCACTTAACTGCGTTTTGCTGTTGCAAATCTGGCCTATGTTAGCATTTGCATGTTTAATTAAATTAATTTGTCGATATCCTATAAGGTAGTTAGATTTGTGCAATCACTTGACTTCGTTTTGCTGTTACAAATCTATCCTCTGTCAGCATATGTTTGTCTAATTAAAGCTATTTGTCGACATCCTATTAAGTCAGATTCGCAAGCAACTAGGTGGTATTCACAAGCAGATCAAAATTGAATAATTTGATTGTACAAATTAAAGAACTATCGAAATGCAACTCTTGAAAGTTAGATGACCACAATGCATTTAGTTTGACTTATTTGTGGAATATCTCTATATCCTTTTAAATTGACGGAAAATCTCCCTATCCGACTTTTGAAGTGGGGGCCACCCCTATCGTCCAAATTTAAGGTGTGTCTCTCGTTATTGGGAGAAGAATGATGTAATGAATAATATTTTTTTTTGAGAATATGTGGTTGAAATTTAAAGTAATTTTATTGGTTTGTGTATATAATAATTTATTGGGTGAATGTTTGGTAGAGATTGTTTACTGTAGCCATAATGTTTGATAAAATAGTAGACAAACATGCTATTAGTGGAGGCTTCAAATTCAACCAAAATTAAAAGGTGACAGTTACCATTGTAGTCCTAAATCTTTCCTTTTTTGCTACTCATATCCAAACATTTCAAACAAAGACCCCGTTCGGTAGGAATTAAAATTGAAAATATGATCGTTATTGGGTAGTGATGACAACGGGGCGGGGCATGACGGGCGGGGCGGGAACGGGGGCGGGGTGGATTTTTGTCCCGTTTAATGCCCCATTTAGTTTTTTTTTTTTTTAAAACCAAAAATTTCCAATTAAATACAATTCAAAATTTTATAATCCAAAGCAAATAATATTTAAAATAATTATATCAATATTCAAACCAAACAATGAAAACAAACAATGTCCAAAATTAAATAAACAACGCTCAATTTTTTTTAACTAAACGGGGTGGGGCGGGGCCCTGAGACCCGAGGCGGGGGCGGCAATCCCCACCCCACCCCGTCGAGTTTTTTTGTCATCTCTATTATTAGGTCACACTCGTCTAATAAAAGTTAACAATAACAACTAATTTTCAACTTCAAAAAATTAAAATCCAAAATTAATTTTCTATCTTCTTCTTCACAAAATCTCTCATCCCACCCCCACAAAATACCGTGTAAAAATCAGATTGAGGATGCGAACAAGCTAATTATATGCATTGAATTACAACTAAATAGATGTTACCAAAACAAATAATTTTGTCTCTGTTATAAGTTGATCTTTTGTAGAATCTTTCTCCAACGTCGACGACAATAACATGCCATCACCTAGAAAAGAGCTACAGGGTAAAGTCAGTAAAAGCTTGCACAAATCACCAATTGCGTTGCCACATCACCACCTAGCACCACTGCAAGTTGCTCAGCCTCCACTGAAGCAGGTTGAGGACCACCAGAAGATAATCTACATGGTTTCACCAAAAGTCTTATCACATCACCATCGACGAATTTATGAACTTGGTTCAAAGACTCACAGGCAAAACCACACCCATGGCTTCTACCTCCGCATCCGCCTCTACACCCTCCATCGCAGCCTGCGTCTCTCCTACAGCCAGGCTAGCATCTATAGAGAAAACAAGTCCTTTGGAAAGGCAAAGAGAGAGAGAGAGTTCACGATAGATAATATTATGAATATTCTTGAAGATGCTAATCTTGAAGTGGGCCAATCTCCCGGAATATTATCTCCGACACCGGCAACTCTGCCACCCATATCGCCAGGAGTCTTCTCTCCGATGCCGATATACCCTTTTATGTTGGTACAAAATGTTCACACCAAGCCCATCAACCTTGTTTGGGAGATAGGGTGGGGAGTGGGGATGGGAGATTTGGGGAAGAAGAAGATCACAAATTAATTTTGGTGGTTGAAAAATAGAAAAATGCTACTTGTACATCAAGAATTGTACATAATGGTGTACACTCCACTCACGTGGGAGTGTGACCCATTTGTATAAAATATTTTTTTATTCAAGCGGGTCCCACCCCATGTGAGAGGAGTGTACACCCTTATGTATACCTTGATGTACCGATAGCAAAATCGTGAAAAATTAGCCCCTGTTTGACACCCATTAATTTGTATTTCTCTTTCACTTTCTCATTCTTTATTTCAACCATACATTCTTCAAATAAAATAATATTACACACAAATCAAAAAAATTTCATCACTTTTTCACCACACATTCTCACATCAATCACCATTCTAAAATTTCTATTTCTCCCAAAATGGGTTTCAAACATGTCCTTAATTTTGAACTTTTAACTATTTATTTGAAAGGTTTGGGTATAATCAGGAAAAAAAATGAAAGATTTAAGACGTGTTCGTTAGCGATTAAAATTGAAAAATTAATCATTATTGTTGACTTTTATTAGATTAGTGGAGCCCAATAACGACCATATTTTCAATTTTAATTGAATTTTAAAATATACCGAACAAGTCCGATTTAATTTTGAGTGAATAACGCCTGCTTGGACGACAAGGGATGGTTAAGGTCAATAGGGAAATTTTTGGTCATTTTGAAAGGATAGAAAGATATTCCGTGGTAGGTCCAGAGGACGGGGATTTCACGCGGGCCCTGCACACGTGTGAAAGCTTTTAAGTTTTCAACAGGATTTGGGAGCGATCCTGACCCGAACCCTGTGGTGCGTTCTCGGACTCATCATCAATTCTGGTATGTAGTTAAACCCGTCCATTTTAATTAGATTCAAATATGCCCAATCCAATATATTATTTCTCTCCTTCTTCTCACTCCTTCCTTTCAAAATTTTCTTCTCTCCCACTCCCCCCTAAGTCTTTCCATTAAATCCCTCGTCCATTTCTATACTTCACTGGGTTTTTAGGGAGCCTTTTTTCATCTTTTTATTTATTTTCTTAAAGTTGAACTTGGGGAAAAATGGACGGAGGACTGTACAATCCTCGAACTGTCGAAGAAGTTTTTAGAGATTTCAAGGGTCGTCGAACTGGCCTTATCAAAGCACTGACAACTGGTGTTTTTGAATTTTTTTATTTTCACTTTTCAATTCTTATTTTTCTTTCTTTCCTTTTTTTTTTTTTTTTATCGTGAGATTTTTTTTTTCCCTTTGGTCTAATGTGGTATTTTTTTACCTGCTGTTTTTGTGGTGCAGACGTTGAAGAATTTTACCAGCAGTGCGATCCTGGTTAGGGACTTTTTCAGTTTTTATTTTTTTATTTTCAATATACTCTAAAGTGCTTATTATATGTGATTGCATGTCAGTTATCTGTTGATAAATGGCGACGTTTGTGGTAACAACAGTAAAATTGATACTAATATGGTCTTAATTTTCCGTTTTTATTTGACAAATGGGTTTTGAATTATGTGGTGAGAGCTTTAAGAATTAAGATGTGTACTAAATTTTAAACGTCTGGCTTGAAATGTTATATTATTTTTGAAATATGAATGGTATTTACTTTTTTGGAAAAATACTAATTTCCTACTGATATTGCATTTTTACTAATCTTTGATTTGAATTGTTTCTAATTTTATAATGAATTTTGAGGGGCATTTTTGTGTATTTTTTCCTCTCGATGAAATATTCTCAAGAATGGAAAGTTGTATCTGTTGGGTAATTGAAACTATAATGGATGGAACTCCATTCTGATGTCCAGCGGTGAAACAGGACACGTGGCAATCGAACATCATTGTATTAACTATTAAGTATTGCTTCATCAGAATTATGGAAACTGCTTGAATGGTCTGTTGTGGCTGTTTTACTGAATTTGATCATACATACCTTGTGTCTGTTTAAAATATTTTCCATTGAGTTAGAATTATATTAATGCATCCAATTATATGCTAAGAAATTTGAGTAATGCTATTTATCATAATTACTGATGTTCATCATTATAGGTGTCAATTAAGTGATTGGACATCTTTAATGGGACCCATATCCCTTATTGAAGAGGTTCAATCATTAGTGCCACCCAATTGACACCTAGAGTAGTGACGAGAAGTCTAGATGGATAGCATTTTTTCGAAATTTTTTTTCTTGATGATGGTTCCTAAAAAGCTATTAAAGGATGCGAAATTAGCATTCTGATATATGTATTTTATTTTTTGGGTGGGTTCCCTAGTTTTGTTTTGAAATTTATAATTTTTTTCTTGAATTTTGGAATAAATAGTTACCCTTTGTAGTTGTGGGTCATCCCAATTTGTTTTAGTGGACAAGAACGGAAGTTATTGAGGTAGTAATTGTGGAATATGTATGACATATGGAACACCATTCACCAGTACTGCATTAAAGAGAGTTGACCTGTGGCAACCAAGTCCAAGTGTGATATTTTAATTTCGTTTTCTCAAAATCAAAGAAGTTTGGCACGGTATGCAATTAGGTTTCAATCGCTTTTTGTCACAAACTCTGCATATAAGTTGAAAATTTCATGTTTCATTAAGCCACTGTTTCTGTTTGGTTTGAATAAAAATCATATTTTAGTAGATTTTGATTAAATTTGGTGAAATGTGTGTTTAAAAAGTTGATTAAACTTGTGGCCCCATGAAATGTGTAGTTGAAAATGAGTTTGGAAAAGAATGGGTTATAAAAGATGGGGGCCAAACATGGGCTAAATGAGAATTATGAGTATAAATTATGCATTCCTTGTCATTCTTGTGAGTTGTGAAAAACTCGTGATAGAGATGAAATGTTAGGTTATTGAGGTGTGAAATGATTCAAATTTAAATTTTCAGTAAAGGGTGGTACTGTTAGGAAATATTCTGGCAATAACAAGCGTTCTTTAGTTATGGATAGAATGTTTGGTTGATGTATTTTTCTACCTATGATCGGCCCATATTATCTAATTTTGTTTGTATGCTGCTGCTTGAGAATACGCATGTCATCTACCATGACAAGCATTTCATTAGTAGAGTTTTTATTAAAAAGAGATGTTATAAAAATCTGTTGACTCAATATCAAATGTGTTGTTAGGGCCCATTCGGTAGGGATTAAAATCAGAATAAAATTGAAAAATTAGTTGTTATTGTTGATTTTTATTAGACGAGTGAGACCCAATAATGATCATATTTTTAATTTTCATTGGATTTTAATCCCTACCGAACGAGGCCTTAATATTAAATTGATTGTTTGACAGCACAACTATAAAAGTGCTTTTATATTAATAAGATATATATTTAATTAAACATTAATTATTTCTTATATTTCATCCTTTTTCTTTCGTAATTTTTTTTTAATATACTATAATATGTAATTTGTAATACATAAATATATATTTTAACTCACAAATACAAGTGTTGGAAACTTTTTTGTTTTGATATATTGATTTGTAGTGTATATAATTGAAAAACTAACAGGGGTGTCATCAATCGAGATTTTAATGAATTTTAAAAGTCATTTTAAATTTAGTCGTCCCCAATTGAGATTTTATGTGAAAATCTAGGTATCCTCAATATCTCATAGATTTATAAGTATTACATTAATCAAGGGATTTCAAAATATTTGAATGGATGTCAAGTTTAGATTACAGTTAACAAACACTTTTGAAATTTCACCATTTTTTATGAGATTCTTATGAATTCTGTGAAAATATATTCAAATTCAAGAAATTCATTAGAATTTATAAAATTTTAAAATCCATCCCGGTAAATAGAAAATGCAGATTCTTACTTTTCGTAAAAGCTGAATTGAGGTTTTTTCCCCTCTAAAACAGCTTTTCAAGCTGTTAAACACTTGATCACTTCAACAAAACATCTATAATTTTTGCAAAAGGCCCTTTTGCCCTCCAAGAAGCGTTTTTGGACTTTAGAAAAGCCCTTTGAAACACTGTTCTGAAAGGGCATAAATGCTTGTACCATGTTTATTTTATTTCTTATTCCATGGTCAGTTTTTAGGTTGTATGGAATCACTCTCAGGAGTTTCTTACTATCTGCACACCAGAATTCTGTCATTGGAATCTGCATTCTCTTTAGCGATTAATAACTTGGATTTTGTTCAAGCTTGCTGCTTGATGTTTGCTATAACATCCTATAATAATTTTTGGTGTATTCTCTGAGCTGGTATTCAAAAGCACGCTGCAGATATACCTGCCCTCATTGCATCATGTGCTCTTATTACCTAGCTTTTTTTAATTAATTTTGCACTGTGAAGGGTGGTATTTCTGTATATCTCTGATGTAAGTGAACAAGTTTAAGATTTTATGAATGCGTGTTCTTGATTTGTCCTTGAAATGATAAATTGCAAGATATACTCAGTGTAGGTGTTGTGCTCAACTGATATTAGGTAGAATGGCTATATTTGGCCTTTGCTTGGTGATTTATTCTGTTTGAAGCAGCACCTCAGGACGCCTTATGGGTGCAAATTTTATTTTATTCTTCTCGTGGAAATTATAAAAGTATAACTGGGAATTGAAAAATGGAAAGAGGGTTGATCTTCTCTAACAGGTTATTTTAAGTTTAACAGAAAAGTTCTGTTAAGAATTTGTGAGATTTTGTTTTTTGTCATCGAGTGTTGTAGTACGTGCATTGTTTCTATTCCCTATCGTAGTTTACACTCACTGTAGATTTTTCTTATGTTTAACATCCATCTTTAGCACTCTTATCAGGTCAACGATTCCTGTTAGGCCACCTGTCATAGCTTAATACCGATCTTTAGTTTGTTTGCTGGTTTGCAGAAACCAATGGGTTATTTTTCTTTCCCCGTGCTAGTTATTCGTCTTTAGTTAAGCAAGTAATAGTAATTGCATGCTACAGAGAAGGAGAATTTGTGCTTGTACGGGCTTCCTAACGAGCTGTGGGAGGTTAATTTGCCTGCTGAAGAAGTACCTCCAGAACTCCCTGAGCCTGCTTTGGGCATCAACTTTGCTAGAGATGGGATGCAAGAAAAAGACTGGTTATCTCTAGTTGCAGTCCACAGTGATGCTTGGTTGCTGTCAACAGCTTTTTATTTTGGTTCTAGATTTGGATTCGATAAAGCTGACAGGTACATTTCCAGTGATGCCTTTGATTTATAAGATTTCATATGTAGAAACAAACAACTTTGTAGCTTCATTCAGTTGATTCATTTTGCTCAGAGATTCAATCATCTTTGATTTGACTTCATTGAATTTTCATGAATTTATTTTTTTTCCATTTCTTAAACTAATAAATCATCTCTGATATTGTGTTGCAGGAAGCGACTTTTCAACATGATCAATGATCTCCCCACAGTATTTGAAGTTGTGACTGGTGCCGCGAAGAAACAGCAGAGAGAGAAATCTTCAGTCTCAAATCACAGTATCAACAAATCCAAGTCAAACTCTAAATCAGTAAGAGAAGGGTTTTTTTTTAACACAATGAAGTTGTTTGGTTGGTTATAATTTGAATATTTGGAGTAAATGGCAATCATAATCACGGCAGTGACAAATCAAAGTTTTGATTTCGAGGAATTATTATTTAATCTCTGTTTTGTCTGAAGGTTGTGATTTGAAATGAATTAATGAACTTCATTTTACTCTGCTTTCTTATTCTACTCATTCTTTCATTTGATTTACTGCACAACACTTTGATGAAAGTCTGCTTAAAACATTTAAGTGCAATTCAGAGTAAGTTAAAAACGACACTTCTAACATCATCTAGTCCTGGTTGTTTTATTATATCTCTGTCAGTTGTTTTTTCCTTTCTTGGTGATATAACTTTTTGGTGGAAACAGCAAGCGTCTGAATCTCAGGGAAAAATTTCAAAGTCAGAGCCAAAAGATGAAGATGGGGGCTTGGATGAGGAAGAAGACGAGGAACATGGTGAGACGCTTTGTGGTGCCTGTGGTGATAACTATGCATCTGATGAATTTTGGATATGCTGTGATGTATGTGAGAAGTGGTTCCACGGCAAGTGCGTGAAGATTACACCAGCTAGAGCTGAGCATATCAAGCAGTACAAGTGTCCGTCATGCAGTAACAAGAGGGCCCGTGCTTGATGTGGAATATGAATCATATTATCTGTACTCTTGATAAACTTCCAAGTCTTTACTGTTTAGGTCATTTCTTGTTAAGAGTTACATGTAGAATTAAACCTTGTGAATGGTACTCTTGTTAGGACTTGGGCAGCCTTGCACTTGTTATAGTATTGTCTTGTCGTGGTTGGCACTTGTCCCCTGTTTTAGTCGACTCTTGTCTGTTGGAAATGGAACATCACGTTCTCTTTAACTATGTAGGAATTTTAGTTTGTTTACTTGATGATATGATGTGAAGCACGTTTCTTCTCTGCATAAATTATCCATAAACCCCGTTCTCTGTTGTATTTGGAATTTACAGCTCTTTAAATCTCAATTCTTTATATTTTCAAACTCGTATTTATTAACAAAATTCTGCAACAATCCAATCCACAAGCCTACAAATCATACTGCAAATCAATGCACCCGATGGATGGTTCCAAAATATAAACAAAAAAATAATTTTTTTTTTTTAAAAGCTCAAAGCAAAACATGAAAATCTAAGTTGGGCCAGGACCTGGGCCTAGGTTAGACAAGCCCAGCTCTCTTTTGTTCATAGAATGGACTTTCTCGAGCTTCAATTTGGCCCGGAAATTGGTAATAAAGGATTCAGCTTTCGTATTCACATCTGGGCTAGGACAGAACGCCGGCGAGGGGTGAAACGGCGACATATCACCTCCTTGTATGGATGAGGGTGTGATGTCGGAATCCATTTCATCAGGTTCCGGTGATCCACTCCGGGAGCTTGCATTGCTATCTATCCTCACGTAGTCACCTTGTACCACAAACTTCCATGCCGGTGCTTTGAAGAACGGCGGCGGAGGCGGCATAGTCATCAGCGGTGATTCTCCGCCGCTGTTAGAGTTCTCGTCCGCATTTTCGAAGCTTTTCATCTTTACGAGTTTTGGGAGCTTGTGGGTGGTTAATGGCACAATCTGGGCACTGGGTTTTGGCTCGCGTTCTGCCTTTGGCGGTGGAGGTGGAGGTGGTGGGATTGGTGCTGGAATCGGTGGAGTAACTATTATATGTCCCTTTCTTTTGGGTTTCTTCGATGAGAATATATTGTGAAAGACTGAAGGTGGTGGCGGCGGCGGTGGCGGGGGTGGTGGAGGCAATGGCGGTGGAAGTTGAAAATGTAGCGCTGGAGTTTGAGTTTGACGAAATAGAGAATCCAGATTATCAACACTCCTTTGCCTTTGTTTTTTCTTCTTCTTATGATAAAGCGAATTCAGGAACTCCTTAGTTGCACTTCCCGTCGCACCACCTCTTTTCTTGTCGCTTCTGCCGCTTTTTGGCTGCAACACCGGAGGCGGTGGAGGAGGAGGTATATTCGGTGGCGCAATGGGTTTCCCGGGATCCAAGTTTCTCTCCACTTTCGATCTTTCTTTTTTACGCTCAACACTTTCATATGTTCTCTTTGGCTTTTCTATAGAATCCGGTTTCTGAGCTGGGTGCAGCGGCGGCATTGCTGGAAGAGGCGGAGTATCTGAAACCTCCTTTGGACGCCTTACAAATGTATCAACATAAATATTCTTGGTGTTCTGCTCTTTTTCTGGATCAATTTCTTCTAAGCTCCGGCGGCGACGATGAAGCTGGCTCGAATCGGAAACCCGATAAGTATCCACATGTATATCATCAGAGAATCGCCAGCGTTCATCTTCATAACTCCAATTTGATGAAAATTCGCGTAGATCTGGGTAAGAACTACTAGTCCTCCTCATGGTGGAACTTTTATAGAGCTTATGTTCATTATCTGATGAATGTTGATCACACCATTGATATGGATTTGATTTCTGGGTTTCATTTGTAGAATAATCATACCATTGATGCGGGGTTGATGGATTTGACTTTTGGGTTTCATTTTGTTTAACCGGTGAAGTTTGATATTCATCATAGTATCTATCTCCATTCTTGTTTCTGCTAAGAAATCCGAACACTACAGCAGCAAGAACCAGTACTATGTTCAAAGAATCCCAACTTTTCTTAACATTGTTTGGTCTAAAGATCTGAGCACTGAAAGAAAGAGTGGATGGAACTACAAAAACCAAGAAGAAAACAGCTGTTACCAGCAATACAATCACCACAAGTCCAGAGCTGAAAAAGATGGACGACAAACGGTGGCGGAGGCGGAGACTGTTGGTTCTTTGCATCCAAAATGGAGTCAATTCATCCACATCTCCATCCCCTTCCATTGCTTTAGGCTGCTTTTTGAGAAAGAAGAAAGAGGAGCCTTTTGTGAGAGACCCTTTGCCCTTTCCTCTCACTTTTGCTTTTTTGTAACAAGTTTGATGACTTTGCCTTGCTCGCTTTTGCTTAGGTTTTGCTGTTTTCTTGCATGAATTTATAAGATATTATTGTTAGGTTGGTACGTGCTTTAATCTGCTAGTAGATCTAGCTTAAAAAAAAATTGGGACATCTATTCAATACGCGTGTCAATTAAATAGTGACAGAAAGTCTTTTCTCGGGTTACATATTTCTTAAAGCCTTTCTAATAAGAGAAGTCATTTTCAGAAAATCATTCAAACAGACCCGAAAACAATTTTTTAGTTTTAGAAACAACTTTTGACTTTTCAAAAATCATGTCAAATGAATCGTAAATTTATCGAGAATAATATTCAATTTTTCGATATTCTTGCGTTGCAAGGTTGGAAATGGAGGGATAGTGGGACTAATTAATACATAATTTGGTCAATTTCTTGCAACTAAATCGTACGTTTGAAGATCAAAACGGGCATGTTGGTTTCTTAGCTGTGATTCATTCTATGAATGACAACCCAATGATTAACGCGTATTATGGAATTATTGACCAATAACACAGAAGCGTGTTTATGGTTGTTACAATTCATAGACATTGTTTATTCTCGTTTTAGCATTTGATTAATTTTTGATGTCAAAATTTGATGGTTCGAATTAAATGGGTAATTTCATGAGAAGTTCGAAAATCAATTATTGGCCAACTTTGAGGAACTTATGTGCTCTAAATGACGTTGATCTTTACTACGAGATGATTACAAAAGTATTACTAAATGGGGGTGTGCGAACTAGTTGTAACTAAAATGAGATGCATAGGAACCATTTTATCTTTAAGGCGGAATTCTATCCATCTCACGTGGAGATGATTATTGATCCGTTGCAGTTGAAATTAGTGTCACATTATCCAAACCCTACAAACACATAGATCGGTGACCGTCTGAGTAGGCATGGGAATGAATCCCACTTGAAAAGTGAACATACGTTGTACTAATTTATGAAAGATTCATAGGCGTTCGTCTCATTGTGAGATTGTGTTATCTTCCACAACTACAATAGTTTACAAAAGAAAAATTACACACCCTGTTTTCTCTAACATATATCTCTCTTTTGACGATGGCTTCATAAAACACTAATGACGACTCCTTATTTATAAAAAAAATTAGGGCGTGGATTTCTAAATTATCCTTATTTATAAGGTCAATCCGCTCTCATATCGCTAATAAATAGACTTCACAACTTAACACCTTATTAAAAAATTAACTTTTAGGCTAGAAATTTTTTTCGACTTAGCATACTTAGTATTGGGTTGTCGAAATTGACACTCTACATTGAATTGCTTTAGAATTTCTTTCTTCTAAGGATGTTTAGTTGGGATTCAAATTAGATTTTTAGTAGATTGTGATATAAATTTTTGAAATGTGTGGTTGAAAAGTTGTGGGACCCATGAAAAATATGATTAATATTGATTGTTTGACTTTGATTTAGATTAAAATCTGATTTTAATACGTAATAAAGAGGGCATAAATGTATGTATTTATTAAAGCAGTAGAGAGAGAAAAAGAAAGATAGTGAATTATCAACTTCTTTAAACGTAACTTTCGCATAGAAAGTGAATTACTTAAGTAGAGTTTTTTTTTTCTGTCTAATTGGCAAGCTTGATAGAGTTGGAAAGATGCCTTCCCACGAAGTAAGCAATTTGACAGCTTGTATTCACATTCATTCCCGGAGCAATAGACGGACAGCACATTGATTTTCAAACCCCCCCCCCAAAACCCCACAAGCACACAACAAAATGAATTAGGATCCGTTTGGTACGACTTTTAAAAAGTTAAAAGGAGTTTTTGAAATTTAAAAGTTGCCTTTGAAACAGTCAGGCTAATTTCACTAAAGTGCTTTTTCTAATTAAAAGAGCTTTTAGAAGAAGTTGATTCAAAGTAAAAAATACTTCTAAGATATGAAGCTTTTAAAAAGTTAACTCACTCTATAAAAAAAATTCATTGGAAGCAAAAGTTATGCCAAACGAAACCTTAGAATATTACCCGAAGCGCCTTACTCCATTTAGAAAGGTTTACAATAGTGATCATTCGATTCTTTACGATGTGTAACAATCGATTAAACGGAATGACGAAAAAGAAGTGTATACCAACTATAATTTTTGGAAGCACGTCTTATATTTATCAATATCAAATGGGCCTGCCTGGTAATCTATAAATTCTTCAATTATGTGGAATTTTTAAATACATTCACGATGAATGAAAATTACACATTTACACAACATAATCCAAGGATATTTGTTCAACTACTCTACCAACTACTCCTTTTGAACCAATTCATTTCACAATTTTCCACGGCTAAGAACTTTGAAAATGTTTCTTCAACCAATGGCTGGCACTGGCTGTACCTTTTGGACCGTGTCAGTGGTCAATTTTTTTTTGTAACGTGTAAGTTTCAAGTTTAAGTAATCTGTAAACAAAGTCATTTGAAGATATAATCATACCAATTCATTGTTTGCATATGAAACTGCAAGAATGTTCTGTACAGGATTGGATTCACTATTTTAAGTTGCAAGAAATTATAGGATAAGAATGCTTGCAACCTTGTTTGATACTATAAAAGCCATATAAAACATGATTTTAATCCTCCAAATCAGAATAAGGTGGGCAAGAGCCATCGTCCACATTGGCTAGAGGATTATACATCGGTGAGCTCGGATCGGTGCATCCAGCTACAAGATCAAGATTGCAGCGGTCACCCTGCATTCGCATAAGAATTACATTATATATAATGATTTATAGTATTAACCGATAAAAGTATATATCAAATTCACTTACTCCTTCGACTGATAAGTTACCGATTATGGCACATCTTGTGGTGACGATACTAGTGTCTGGGAAGATAGCTCTTTCACATGCACCTTCTTTACTCAACTCCTGTGCAAGCCCCTGAAACCAGAGATGAAAGTTTTTCTATTGGAGAAGTGCCCAAAAAATAAGAAGATAAAGCATTTTGTTACCTACCTCGGTGAAGAAATCCATTGGTTTATTTCGCCAAGCTCTTGGAACTTGAAATTTCAGTCTATACGGACCATCCCAATCAGCACCATTTGTGAATGAGAATATCAAGCTTACAGCTGCCAAATAATTGATAGTAAAATGTCATAGCCATCGGAAACGAATGTATATCGAGTAAAATGGATATAAAATTTTTGTTATGAGGGTACCATGTTTGGGGATACAAATTTGGATTGTGTAAAAAGGAGGATCAGCTTTCCCTCGAACTTTATTCAGCATCGCCCTCGGCTCACCACCGCACATGATGGGCTGGTTGAAACCTCCTGCAAGTCAATGAATGGAGTTTTCGTCTTAAGACAGTACTCGATGAATTTTCAAGGCAATTCCAATCCTAATCTAAATCCAGGGCAGTACATAAAGTTCTGAATAGAGGCACGTGAGAGATTACCATTAAAAGCAATTCCGTAATCTTCATTAGGAACAAGTTTGCCTGCAGCTGGATTATAAAATAGCTTCAGCCTTTCTCCCTGAAATTTTTTGTCATAATCAGATGCAAAGTTCAATAAATGAAATGAACGTTCAAATTCATTAATGCTGTTATTGATATTACACATACTGAAGTAGGAGGAAGACCATTCATAGTTTTCCAGTAGACTGGAGCTCTTCCAAGATCGAATTCAGCCCATGTCGGAAGTACATATCTGGAAACAGTGATCAAGGGATTCTCTAATCAAGCTTCGTATATTGAATTAATTCTTAGTAAGCTCCAGATAAAGACGAGTAACGAACTCACTCTTTAACTTCCTTAACTGGAGCCGTTGCAACTGGAGCAGCAGCAGCGGCAAATACCTTTCCTCTAACCTTAACTAATTTTCTCTTAGTTGAATGAATTCGCCGCAGGGGAGCACCCGTAAAAGTAGTAGCTACATTAGAACACCAAGCAGAAGCCCTTATTAACGATGGGAAAAATTCATATATTCAAATTTCATCTTCGACACAACCCCTCATGTACAAGTGGTTTCATTTTTCAATGGCCTAATTCGTGCACAATTTTCTGAAATGGGTTGCGTAAACACTTGATGTGAGGACTTTTGCCAGTGAAGACCATGACAAACAGAAGTCCCCGATCTATAAAGCAGCATCTGTACATGGACTTCTTCAGACTATCCTTTTTTTTTTTTATCAAGCTTCTGAAAAGTACTCGTGTTCCTCTACGAGTCTATTGCCTTTCAAACAATTTAATATGTAGGCAATGCATAAATTCAAGAACAAGAAGCAGCATATCCAAAATCTTGTTTACTATTGTCACCCCTCCAAGGATCAGTTCATTTAATAACGATTTCTATATTCAGATATGAAACTTCTCAATTAAGTGGATAACCAATAAAAAAATGATATATCCATGAAAACCTTGATCCAGTTACAATCAGAAAAAGCAATATTTCGCACTTATTAACCATAAATTATTTCCAAGACGAAAACTAAACTAGAAGACATCAGTCTCATCACTGTGAAGAAGAAAAAGAATATAAATCATACCATGAGTTGAAAGTGAGGTACTAGTAGTGTTACTTGGACTTGATACAATTTGCTTCGAAGATATAAAAGAAGCAGTTGAAGCTGCAGCAGCAGCCATACTGCAGGCAGTAAGGCTGAGGTTTTTTTTGAGAGTAAGGTTCAGAAAATGAAGGATAACGTTGCAGAGAGAAATGTAAATGCAACCACAGAATAAAAACTATGCCTTGTAAAAATATCTTCTCTTACCAATAAAAACAAACAAAAGAATATAATTTGTACGTACCTGGTGTGAACTCAAAAAGAAAAAAAAAAAAAATCTGGACCTCACTATCAGCCTCTCACCATCCGAAAATCTCGATTCAGCTCCATCGCCCCTTTTTTTTGGACCCTTTCTGCCATGCTTAGTAGGGAGAATTAGATAATAGATTTCAAAATTAGTTACTAATTATTAATTTGAAGATTAATTTTATAGATGAACACAGTGTCCAATGGAAGTGCAACAATAACTACTACTAAGGAAATTTAAGTTTTTTTGTTAAAGTTTAACCCAAATTCGATTTGAGTATTTGTGGATTTGTTGGATTGGGTTTTGAAGAGGTCAAAATATAGACCAAGGAGGAAAAGACGCCACGTTGCCGCTAGCTTACTGCACGGGCAGCGAGACGAAATTTTCAGCAGAGAGTTGCCACCTGCCTAGCGCTTGAGCGGCGCAGCTGACGCTCGCTTACCACGAATATCTAGCACTCAAGCACGGCGCTTATCCGGCCCAAAATTGTTCTCTTCATTTCATGTGATTTTTTTATGTTATTTACATCTCTAGGAATATTATTTGAGTTTGATATGTACTCATATGTATAGTTGACTCTTCTTCTTAGTTAAAACAAGTTAGTAACACTAAATTCATTATATTTTTTCTCTATTCCTTTGCCAATTACTTCTTGTTTTGTGTTCGCTAGATCATATTGTGCTATATAATCTCGTTTCTTCTATTCCTAACAAGTGGTATCAATACACATATTTCTTGTTCGGATTCCAACCGTTCTCGTAACTGATTTTTGAGCCCTTGCAATATTTCCTCCAAGTTATTCAAGAAAAGCAACGAACAGAGATGTGAGCACATTTTTCCAAGTAAGAACGACCCGCAGAGCATAACCAAACAAAGCACATATTAAGCTTAACCAAATAGCTACAATTTTTACCCACCGGGAAAGACGGGGCATCATAGCCTTATCTGTTTACAATAACAATCTAAAATTTCCCCACAGACAATACAAAAACGACAATGTCATACAATCCAGAAAGGTCGATTGCCTATCTCAAAATAAGACTAGCCTAGTCAACATTTAACATTACAGTCACCAAAACAAGGCAAGTGTCAGAATTACATAGAGCGACAGAGATCTACAGAAGATAGCAATTAAAATTACATTCAACTAGTAGCAGCCGACGAAGGCTGATTTGGGGTAAATGTTGCCCCCCTTAAGTTCACCTTGCCATTTTCCACGTTGTCACCATTCATAATCTTCTCTTGATCCTCCACCTGCAAATTAGTTTTCCCGATGATATCCTGGATTCCATTAGTTTGTGCCTCAGATGTAGGTGCTGCAGCAGCAAGAATCTCCTTTTTAGCTCCATCAGCAGCTTCCATGGGGACACTACATTCCTTAACCTGTTTCTCGTCATCCAGGCCAAGTTCTGCAGACCCAGAATCTGGCTTCTCTTCCACCTTTAAAGTGTCTTCAACCCTGTTACTTTTGTCAGTAGGTTCACCCTTATCATTCCCCTGGTTATCACCGTGCATCTCAACATCTGTCCTGGCATTTTCCTTGGCCCCTTTCTCATCCAATTCAGTCATAGGATCTTCCTGCTTTTCGTCTTCCCTCTTGGCCTCAGAATCCATCAGATTATCAGTCTGTTTCTCTTGTTCTTTGTTCTCATCAACTTCATCTTGTTTTTTAACCTCTTTCTTCCCTCTTGATTCCTCTTTTCCAGTGTTAATCTCGTCTTTCTTACTACCTGATGCTTTCCTCCTCCGCTTGTTTGGCAACTCACTCTCTTTAGATGGAGGTGTGGCCTTGGCCTTCTCACTGATCCTTGATGATCTTCTTGGAGTCTCACCAGTGCTCCAATCAAATACTGATATTTCAGGGTTTCCAGGGTGTGCCTTTAAGTACTTCTCCAGCTGTTTTCGGTTAACAATTTCCTCACCAGTAGGAGCAATAAATGAAATTTCATTCTTCCTTGGTGTTCCCTTCGTTGGCATGTACTAAAAACAAATGTTAATTAACAGAGTCAAGATACTATATGGATGGAAAAAATACAGATAATAAAAAAAAAATTACGGCATTCTAGCACATTAGAAATTAGGGCTGGACAAAAGTTTCTGAACCGAACCGAGCGATTCTTCATAAATTAAATACCCGAATAGGTATCTGAATCGAGAACCGATATCTTTAGTTCGGTTCTCGGCCAAGATCAGCCAAGAACCGAATTTTTTTAATTTTTTATATTGAATTAATTAAATTATTTAATGAGCAAATTAATTAGGAAATTTAATTTTTTGTTTGAATTTTCTGGCCCAATTAATATTCAATATTAATATCTACTTTTTGGTATTTGTATATATTGAATTAATCTTATTGGACATCTTATTATTTATATGTTTTTAAATTGGGCTACGTTAATTTGTAATAGTTACGAATGAACATGTTATTAGTTATATTTATGTAGTGTTATTGTAAATATTAAAAAATTTAATTATGGTACGGAACTGAACCCGAACGGTTCCATAATTATATTTAGATCTGACGGTTCCATTTATTAAATACCCGAAAGTTTTGGGTAAACCGAACCGAACCGGACATGTCCAGCCCTATTAGAAATCACGTAAATGCTATAAAATGGCTCAGAGGCAGTCATGCGACTCGTCATTTACATACCTAAAGATAATTTGTAGGATTAGATTTGATACATCTACCTTCCTTCTTCCATTCAGAAATTCAATAAATTTATATGCAATATCAACTCGTATATGAAAATTCTCGTTTCATTGATATTATCTACACCAAATAACTGCACAAGCCTCAAAATACTAAGCTAATCCACGTTTAGAAACTTAAGGATCCTTCATTGGCCCTAACAGATTTCTCACAGGTCCACAGAGCGTTGCGGAAGTCATTTTCACTATGTTTGTTTACTTTTATGAGGTAAAGTCTAGGGCACCTCCATTACTATAAGAATACATTCAGAAAATAAAAGGACAGATCTGTTGATTGGAAAATAGTCTTGGATGTCTGAATGTGATTCCCCGTGCACATTGTCAACTTTAAGCGCTCTACAGCCTAGGCTAGTAATAACCACTCATCTAACCTCAGTGGCTTTATACACCAGAAGAAGGTAAAACAAAAGAATGGATCTTTCAAGGAGATTATGGAAAACTGCATTACTCGAGAGTCAAGAGTTGATTGGTACGCAATAGTTGAAAAACCTACATG
This sequence comes from Fraxinus excelsior, assembly GCA_019097785.1. Taxonomy (NCBI): domain Eukaryota; kingdom Viridiplantae; phylum Streptophyta; class Magnoliopsida; order Lamiales; family Oleaceae; genus Fraxinus; species Fraxinus excelsior. Next base: position 26,036,047 of record CM032636.1, on the reverse strand, counting down.
TAATTTATTTAACCAAGCGAATTCGATCACATTGGACTTGTTATCCATAACACTATACAGTGAATCTACACCATGGTATTCTCCCGTCGTCAATCAACAATAGACAAGAAAAATAACATGAAGATAACAGGTCTGCAGGGTCTCAAGGCAGCCAGGCTTCCCTAGCTGAGGCTGGTATTTCCTGCGCATTTCAGCATCTTGCTTGAACATCTACCCATTGTACAAACTCGCGCTTAAGGAACCAGCTTGGGCTTTACGTTTTCCACCTTTTTCTAGGTACAACCATTAGATACACTTTCTTGACTTTGTTTTCCTACCTATTAGGTGGGAAAGCAATTTCCACCTTTTTTTTTTATTAATGGCAACAAATTCTATCAACCATTGTAAAAAATTTTTTTACTTTGTTGACAATTTCCACGCAAAACAAAGTCAAACAAATGATATTCGGTATGATTATTTTTTTTCAAATTTATTTATTTATTTTTTTTGACAATTGGAACAAATTCTTGACCCAACAGTAGAAAATATTATCACTTTAATGGACAATTTTCATAAAAAATGAAGTCAAACGGACTCCAAACTTTCAGCATTTTCCATGAAAAATTATACCAATCAAACACACTTAATTACAATTCCCTGTAAAACATTTTCTAGGAAAATCTTTTCCTTGTAAAACATTTTCTTTCCACCCTTGCAATCAAACGGACCCTAAGTTTCCAAACAATGCCTAAAGTTTAACGCAGAGACAAACCCACTTGATTAAGTGGTTGAACACCCTTGTGGCAAACAAATCGGGGATGGCTCAATGCTTAAGCGAGTAAGGCAGTTGCTTCAGGCCTTTAAATTTTGAAAACTTACAAATTTGGTTAATTTTTCTATTCTTTGAAAACCTCCTTGCCTAAATACTTGAACAGCCTGGGAGTAAATTGAACCCACAGTTAGGGCAAGAGCATCGTTCTAGTGATAAAAGTCACTGTAGGTGCATAATTAAAAACTGTGGTAATAACTAGTAATATTCAACAAATCTGTAATTTTTAGGTCAATAAAAAAGAAGATATTTCCATTAACCACCATAAATGATAAACCCTAGCCATAAAATTAGAAATCAATTCCACATAACTAAGATTACAACGAACAGTTCCAGAATTTCGTACGTGTAAAAGAACTAAGAACATATAACAAAAAATAAGAATAAAAAATACCAATTTTTTCCATGAAGCAGGTGCAGGGAGCTCCACCAACACGACCTCACCGCTCTGAGCCTCGGCCATTCTTATTACCTGCAAATCAACAACAAAATCACCTGTCAAACTACAACAACACGAAAAACAACGTACAACAAATTCAAGCAAACAAATTATCTGAAAATTCTCCTTCTTACCTCTAAAGAAATCAAACCTTGTGATTTGAAACGTGTTAGAATCCTGTGAGGTGGATTTAACCGTTGAAGCTGATTTTATTTTCAAGAAGCATCGTAGTCGCGGTACACGTGGCAATGCAGCAGACTGTTTTGCGGATTTTTTTTTTTTCTTTTAGCTTTATGTCTCTGCGGCTAATTTTTTTCAGCTAGATCGTGCGCGACTTTGAAGACCACGCTCTGAGTAGGAACGTGCGGGAAACGGGGACTTTTGGTACGTTCAGTTATGTGTGTGATACTAACGGAAATGTTGAAGTGGGGTTTGGATAACGTACCCGAAATGTTTCCATTAACTGAATTGGGATGAGCGGTTCTGAGTCCGAAAGGAGTCGAGAATATTGGAAGTCAAACTTATATCTGACAATGTTTCACCTACGCTGGGCCGCCGCTCAATGGATCGAGTTTGGACAATGATAGGTCAAGACTATAGGCGCCAATGGACTGGCCCAAGACAATGTGGGCTAGCTTTGACAGTGTTTCAGTAGATTAATAACAGAAAACCCTATAAAAACGTTTCAATTTTTGATAGGGAACATTACATTTATAAGGTGTTTACTTTACACCTTTTCAAAAATACAAAAACAAGTTTGAAAATTCACAAATCAGGTTTTTAAAATTTTTAATTAATAATTAATGAATTATTAAATCAATTTATTATTAAATATTTATTTCTAATTTAATATAATTACCCTACCACCCCAACCGACTTTCCGATCACCACTCATCTCCGGCGACCGTTCCGACAACTATTCCGACACAGCTCCGATTCCGACGAGAATTTCGATGATCGTTCCGCCACTTATTAGGTCACAATTCAAAATTTTCGTAGGTCACAATTTGTACATCGGTCACAACTTAAAAATTTAAAAGTCACGATTTGTTCATCGGTCACAATCACAACATTTAAAAGTTACGTTACTTATTTTATGGTCACAAATATCAATTTATTGGTCACAAATTAATAATTTTTAGGTCACAAATTAGTAATTTTTAGGTCACACAACTTGTACTCGTCACAGTTTATCGAATTCAATGGTCACAAATTGTTTATTGATCACAAACATCAATTTATTGGTCACAAATTAATTATTTTTAGGTCACACATTAGTAATTTTTATATCACACAGTTTGTACTCGTCACAATTTATCTAATTCATTGGTCACAAACAATCAAATCATTTGTGACCACCACTTCGCCATTGACTTCACCATCGCCAACACGCACGCAAATCCACCACCACCGTCGCAAATCCCAAGCACCGCCCAGCACAGTACCTCCACCGCCCAGCTCACACACACCCAAACCGCCATCGCACACACCCCAAATCCACCACTGCCGTCGCAAATCCCGACCAACACGCACGTTCCCCCTCACAGCGCACACCACCAACACCGCAGCCGTCCACCGCACCACTTAGACAAAAAAAAGAGAAGGACAAGATGCTGCTGCGACGCTGCCGTTCACATTTCGCATCGTAGCAGCCACCGTCTCACACCAGATCGGGTCGGAGCAAAAATAATAATAAAAAAAAGCAACAGCAACCCAAGGTCCACCGCCACCAACGTTGACCTGCACCGCAACCCAAGGTCCACCGCGCCGCAACTCACCACTCAAAAAAACCATAGATCTGCACCACTCCAATCGCCTCACAGAAAACCTGCCATCGCACAACCTTCGCACTCGTCAGCCGATGATGGAGTCAAGACAGGAGACTAGAGGGATAAAGGGAAGAAGGGGCGGCGGGAGAAGAGATGGGTGGAGAGGAGAGGAGATGTGTTCAATTGATTTAGGGTTTGGTTGGGGTAGATAGGATAGGGAAGTATATATAAATTAATTTATTGTAAATAGATATAAAATAAAAATAAAAAAATATTTTTAAATTAATAATTAAAACCTGATTTTTGCAATATGAAACTTGAATAAGGATTTATGAAAATGGTAACTTAAAAGTAGGGTTGAGTGTAATTTCCTCTTTTTGATATATCCTCTACGTCTTGAGAATCGTAAAAAATTTCCATATTTGAAATTTTTTGTGCAAAAACCCCATACCGTCAAAATTTATCTTTAAATACAGTAAAAATGTCAAAATTAAAAAGTAATTATTATAATTTTAGTATTCAAACTTTTATTCATTTACAAATTATATCCAAATTTTTTTATGTATCACACACAATCTCAAATTTTTAAAACTTTATTTTCCACACTACTCCAATTCATCTCCTTCCCCCAAAACTTTATTATTTTATTTAATTCCTTTCAAAATCCTCCTAAATCCTTCATCCCAAATTCATCATTTCTTTTCCTTATTTTAAATAGGGATCTTTGGGGTGAGGGATTTAAGAGCTAAGAAAAGTGCTTCTGATTACCAATTTGAAGTTTCTTACAAAGATGTTATTTAACCTGAGTGTTTTTTTTTTACTTGTATGTACACTTGACATAAAAATAATTATAATATATATCTTTTTCTGTCTTTCTTTTATGTTCATTCTACGGGAGCTTAGTTAAAGTTTGATTTAGAAATCAATGGGTGATAGTCAGTATTCTTTCTCTCACCACTTTCAGGTATGTGTTCATCCACTATGTATATGTTCTAAATTTATTTTAATTTCAATGTAAAATAGTTAGATTACACTTCTTTGGGCGCATATGAATATTGTCTCTATTAAATTCTATTCATGAGAAGAAGAAATTATGAATTTGGGGTGAGGAATTTTGGAGGATTTTGGAAAGGATTAAATAAAATAATAAAGTTTAAGATAAGAAAATAAAGTAAGGTGGGGTGGAAAATAAAGTTTTAAAAGTTTGGGATCGTGGGTAGTACATACAAAAATTTGGGTATAATTTATAAATGAATAAAAAGTTTAGATGCTAAAATTGTAATTATTACTTTTAAATTTTGACATTTTTGCTGTTTTTAATAGGAAAATCTGACAACATAAGGGTTTTTCGTACAAAATGTTTCGGATAGGGGTTTTTTTTTTTGTGATTTCTAATAGATAGGGGGTATATCGCAAATGAAAACGTTTTTAAGGGATTTTTAGCTACTGATCCGTATTTCTATCGTGTGTCCTAAAATTTGAACACAAGATATCTATTTTAGTAGTATTCAAGTTGAATTTGAATGATTTGAATTATTTGTATCTAAAATGTTTTATCATGCATACTGTTTGTTTCGAAAGATTAATTGATATCATATTCAACTTAAATATTTCATAATGTGGATATCTTGGATTCAAACTTTAAAATATGCAAGAAAAATCATTGAGGGGTAAGACACAGATGCTTTTCAAAGTGGACAATACGTAAAATAACTATTTGAGCACAAGTTCCGAACGTTCTTAATACAAGAATGATTTTCTTGTATTTCTAAAAGGGAGTATGAATTAAAAATAAATCAAACAAGAAAGAAATTAAGGGTGTGTTTGAGCCATATTATTTTGGAAGAATGTATTCTGGAATAGTATATTGATAGAGAATGTGTGGTTAAAAAAAATGAAAAGTTATTGATGTAATAAAAAATATTATTTTATTGAAGATCGTGTGGTTGAAAATGAAAAGAAGAATGAGAATGCAAATTTTAATGTGTGCCAAACATGGGCTAAGTAATTTGGTTTTGAGTTTAGAATCAATTTTTTTCCCTTATTAGGTGAAATTAGAGCATATGCAATGGTGCTTCAAATTAGATTTAGCCTATGTTTGACATCCTTTTTGGGTTAAAAATTGGTTTTTAAATAGTGATTAATAGAAGAGTGTGTGGTTAAAAAGTAAGGAGAATTTTTTTGTTTATGTGTAATATTATTTTATTGATAGAATATGTGGTTGAAATGAAGAAATAGAAATAGAAAGAGAATGAAAATGAAAAAAAAAGGGGGTCAAACATAGGCTTAAATATTTAAAGTGATCGAAAATCTGTTCAATAAAAAGATGCAAATAAAATATAAATCGCATTTTTGGTATAAAAAAAAGAAATAAATTTATGTTTTTTATAGATTCACAAGAGGCAAAAAACTATCAATCCACTTGCATCCAACTTTTTAAAATCTTTTCACTGGAGAGAAAGATTTAGATCCATCAGAATGCAAATAAAAATGTCAAATGTAATTCTAAAAATGTCGCATGTGTTTTGCATTCATTTTTGGGAAATTATAAATTTTGAAACATTGATTAATAGAAGAATATGTGATTGAAAAGTAATGAAAAGTTTTAAATTTTTATGTAATATTATTTTATTTGAATAATATATTTTTACAATTAAAAAAGAAAAAAATATAACAAAAATTAATAAGCGCCAAACACCCTCGTCAATTTACACTCATTTTATAGTTTATACCATCATGTTAGTTTTAAAACAATTTTTAAAAACGTAGAATTAGTTTGGATTGTAGTTTCTGTGCAGTTAGCATAAGTCAAAAATAGCAGCAGACCTCAATCAAATCAGATCAAGGGTCTTATCAATTTTCAATAGTATCTTGATTGACAATATGGTCAGCTTCGAGTCAGTGTATGGTCGACCTACAACTTTTAATTGTATATTTGCAATTAACTCAAATATTGTTTCAAATATTTGATGCATTATATGGATATGTTTGAGTCACATTATTTTGGAAGAATGTATTTTAGAATAGTATATTGATGAAAAATGCGTAGTTGAAAAAGAAAGAAAAATTATTGATATGATAAAAATCCATTGTTTGTTATACATTAAAATTTGCATTTTCATTCTTTTACTCATTTTTAACCACACATTCTTCAATAAAATATTATTTTATATCACATCAATAACTTTTCCTTCCTTTCCAATCATACATTCTCTATCAATCTACTATTCCAAAATACATTTTTTCAAAATAATGTGGTTCAAACACATCCCTAAAAAAGGAACATAAGCCTAAAATATAGTGTTCAAATCGTGTAAGTATTCCCCCTTTCTTCGTACAATTAGTTATCAACAACGAAAAATAGTCTAAATCTTCATTGAATTGTCTAGTAGTCCACACTGTTAGGATTGTGACAAAAATTATATGTGATTTAAAAGTTTATTGCATGAAGGAAACTTGTTTAATCTTGATTTAGAAGTTCGTTTTGACTAAGAATCAAATTTCACGGTGGATTGGAAAAGGACTTGGAGATGAAGTAGAACACTTTGGAATGGAAAAGAAAGAAAAAAAAAATATTTTCAGTAAGTCCAGCTCTTGGAACGAAAAAGAAATAAAAAAAATAAAAAACATTTTCAGCAAGTTTGGCGCCGTAGCGCCCCAGTAACGTGTTTTCCGTGATTTTCTTGTTTTAATCCGAATTTTGGGACTTGTTCTCCATTTTGGACTCTATCTCATCCACAACTTCAAGATTTGACTTCTATAAATACTCCACAAAGTATAGGCAAGCATAAGAGAGGAAAAAACAAAACTCAAGATAGATTATAATAATTAGATCATTGTTGTATACATTGAAATTAAGAGATAATTTTTTAGATTTGATTGAGAGAATCAAAATCTTGTAAGACAATTGTTTGTTTTTTGGGTCTGATAAATTCTCATATTCCACAATTTACTTGACTGATGTGTGATTCATTAAATTTCATATTGTTCATATTTTTTGCCTTTAATTATTTGATTTGTTTCTCAACAAGTGATATCAAAATGTTTTTGATAAGATAGTTGGTTCATAACAAGTGGTATCAGAGCCAATGGATTTTTATCGATTTTTTGGGAGGTCCAAATTGATTATTAAAATGAGGTTGGAACAAGGTCAATTGTTTAAGGATGACGACTTTGAAATTTGAAATTTCGCTTTTAAATCGTAACAGTAGATTTTCATTGTGGCAAATCATGATACGAATGATTCATGCTCAATTAAATCTTGATGATACTTTTTTGGGGATTGATAAAATGCATGCAACAATGACTGCGGAGGAGAAATAACGGAAAATCCTATCTCAGATACATCTTCATCTTTCTAATGAAGTTCTTCAGGAAATGGTAAAGGAGAAAAATTCCACTACATTGTAGTTGAAGTTGGAGCAGCTTTATATGACAAAAAGCTTGACAAGTAAGTTACACTTGAAGCAGCGCTTGTATTCTTATCGCTCAACGGAAGGTGGATCTTTGGAAGGTCATCTATCGATGTTCGAGAAAACCGTCGTTGATTTGGAAACGATGGAGGTTAAGTATGATGTAGAGGATTTTAGGGTTGATATTGTTATGCTCGTTACCGACTTCATATATGACTTTTAGATATATCATTCTCTATAGTCGGGATACCCTTACAATTAACAAGGTATACGATGCTTTTTATTCTAAGGAAAGGATGAAGCAACTAGTCGTTGGTTCTGAGGCTCATATAGAGAGTTTTGTTGTTCATAAGAGGAAGACGGGTAGTCCTGGAAGGGGTAGAGTCAATGATAACAATAGCGGTATAGTCTGTTGGTATTGCAACAAATGAAGAGGGGTTGCTATGAGTGGCAGAAGATGTTTGCTACTACAGATCAGGATGAACAATTGGAAAATTTCGGTAATGTTAATCTTGTAGAAGAGAACAGTGATGGAGATTTGTTGGCGATTACTAAAGGTGACTCCAAACATGACAATGATTAGATTATTGATTCAGCTTGCACTTTTCATATATGTTCAAACCGGGATTAGTTTTCTTCGTATGAAACAGTTACAAGGGGTTTCGTTATGACATGAAGCAATGAGCTTTGTAGAATACCTGAGATTGGTAACGTCAAAATTAAGACGCTGAATGTGACGATTAGAACACTTGGCCAGGTTCGAAATGTTCGAGGTATAAACAGAAATCTGATCTCTTTGAGTACTCTTGATTTAAAAGGATACATGTATACTGGTGGAGGTGGAGTTCTGAAAGTTAGCAACGGTGCCCGGGTTGTGTTAAGGGGGCGGAAAAAGTCCTGGTTATATGTATTTGAAGGTTTGGTGATCACGGAGGAAGCAACTACAGCATATGGTTTGGTAAGCGGTGACTCGGGTAAAGTTGGTAGTGATCAGGTTGTTCGGGGTGATTTGAACAATAATATTGGGAAACCTTCTAGTAGCTCAGGTGGAACTAGTTGTGATTTTGTCGATCATGTTGCTCATGGTGTTTTAAGCATGTTTGAGAACTCGGGTGGAATTGAGGTTGTTTGTGGTAGTTTAAGCATGTTTATTGACTCGACTGGAGCTGGAAATGAACGGGATAATTCAAGCAAGGATGAAGCGAAAGGTAGTTCTATTGGTATGCATGGCCTGGATGAAGTTCACAATAGGTGAGTATGCCCGACGGGGGCATGGGGTATTCGGTTGTGACATGGTGGAAAAGTTGGAGAATGACTTGAAGAGTGGAAATTTAATTCATTTCTATGGAATTTGTGTTTGTGACAAAAATTCTATGTGATTTAAAAGTTTGTTGCATGAATGAAACTTGTTTAATCTTAGTTTAGAAGTCCGGTTTGATTAAGAATCAAAATTCATGGTGAATTGAAAGTTTGACTTGGAAAAGGACTTGGAGATGAAGTAGAATATTTTGGAATGGAAAAGAAAGAAAAAAATAAAAAATATTTTTAGAAAGTTTAGCGCCGCAACGTAGGATAAGGGGCAGGGAACCCAGCGCCGAGCTCGAGTGTTACGGTGCCCAAGTGGGCGCAGGGCGCCTCGATAACGTGTTTTTCCGCGATTTTCCCATTTTTATCAGGATTTTGGGACTTTTTCTTCATTTTGGACTCCACCTCATCCACAAACTCAAGATTTGACTTCAATAAATGCTCCACAAGGTATATGTACCTCATAAGAAAAGAAAATGCAAGATTAAATAGAGATTATAACAATTAGATCATTGTTGTATACATTAGAAACAATAGTGAATTATTTAAATTAGATAGAGATGATCAAAATTTTGTAAGACAATTGTTTATTTCTTGGTATGATAAATTCTCCTCTTCCACAATTGCTTGATTGTTGCGTGATCTATTAAATTTCACATTATTCATATTTTTCACATTTAATTATTTGGCCGATTTCTTAAGAAGTGATATCAAGACGTTCTTAATATCGGGTTGGTTCATAACACACATGATAACATGTCCAATTTTAAATCATTAATTACAAACTCAAGTTAAATTATGGAATCACGTAAGGGTAGGAACGAAGGCCGAATGGCTCGTGGGCTCACCTCAATTCGTAGACGATTAAGGCTCATTTTGAGATGAGCTACAGGCTAAACCAAACTTACATTTTTTTTCACAAGCCAAGCTTGGTTTGACCTATTGCTAAGGCAGTAACCCTAGAATTGCACTTTGTAAAGCCAACTCCAACGTGTTTGAAAAGAATTATTATTACAAAACGTCCATACATTTGGAGTTTATTGTGTAAAGAGTTATATTTCATTTTTTTTTTTCATTTTGACCCCCAATTCCATCTTTTATTGTGGAAATCATCATTTTCATTCATTTTTATTTAATTTCTTAATAAAAATTGTAAAATGACAAATGTATCCTCATATTTAAATAAAAATAAATAAAAAATAATTGCAACCATACTTTCAAAATTATGCCCATGTTTGAGACACATTAAAATTTTCATTCTTTTAATCATTTTCAACCAAACATTCTTTAATAAAATAACATTTTCCATCACATCAATAACTTTTTTCTTCTTTTTCAACCACACATTCTCCATCAATTTACTACTATTTTAAAATACATTTTTTTAAAATAATGTGGCTCAAACACATTAGAAAAGTAAAAACGAGTCATGGAATAAATTATTAACAAATTAGAAGAGGAGGAAGGAAAAAAAAAAAACTCCATCACCACCACCAAAAATTTGTTCGAATAATTATGTACCCCAAATTCTGATTCTGTTCATATCATTTTCTGCAAAAATTGTGCAAATAAGAAATGGGACTGCAAATGCGCTCTGCAAAATTGGCATTTTTCTCTTCACAAAACCACTCAAAAATTCTTAATTTGGGTTAGTTGTATACTCCAACTGCTATGACTTCAAGAAGGTCCTTACAGGGATGCAAATTAGTTAATTCTTACGATTGTTTGACACAAGCCACAAACCAACCATAGCAGCATGCAATTTTACCACTGCCCATATCTAGAAGGTTTGCAGTACTGATTTCTTTGCTGCCTTTATGCCTCACAGCACTGCCCCAACCATTATTGGCCAAAGAGAGGCGCAGAAAAAACACCATCCCAATTGAAGAATATCTCACTAGCCGTGAGTTCCTCTGAGAGTTTTCCTTTTTGTTAACGACTCCATTTGGCCACCATTTTTTTCCATTACGTTACATTAATATTTGTTTTTTCATTTCAACCATACATTCATCAAATAAAATAATATTACATACAAATCTAAAAATTTTCATTACTTTTCTACCACACATTCTCTCATCGATCACTATTCCAAAAATTTTCAACACCCCAAAATGGGGGCCAAAATCACTAGATATTAGTTCAAGATTTTACTTTTGTTCAAGGGAATTCTGCCGTTTAGGATCTTGAATTTATGTTTTTATTCTGCTAAGGAAATTTGTATGGCATTGGAATGTTGAAGACATGTAAACTTTTTAAGGTTTTGTTACGAGTTTGACATCTCGGTGTACATGTTCTCTCGTAAGGGTCCACAATTTTTTTATTGGGTGTCAACCTACTTTTGAGGGGGGTGGCAAAATCCAATTTTTAATTCGATTGGAATTTCTTGGGGTTTTTTGTGGATTGTTTGGGTAGAAGAAGAAAGAATATTATTTTATTTCTAAATTTTAACAATTTGTTTATGACTCGTTTACACTATTTTTTTTTTTAAAAAATTGAAAGTATGATTATAAATAATTGTTTATTTTATTTAAATACAAGAGTATAATAGTCATTTCATAAATTTTTATTAAGAAATTGAATGAAAATTGATCAAATGTTGAAATACAAGTGAAAATGCAAAAATAAAAAAATGAGAGATAGGAACATTTTGCACAATGAACTCCAAATAATGGGACGTTTGATGCTATTAAACGTGTGAAGAATTATCTTGAACATTCAAAGATGTGTTGTAAATGATCAAACAAGTGACCTCTCCATGTTTGCTTCCATTTATGATATTCTGACCATATTCATTTTGATAAAGTTAAAAGAGATGTCCTTTCACAATTGAAACTGCGTCTCTCCAAAAATAAATAAATAAAAAATACATAAACAAAACAAAAAAGAAAAATGCTACTCTCACATTCTTGATATACAATTTTGTGAGCAATGTGTACAAGATTGTGTATCAAGGATGTAAGAGGGAATGTGTACCAAGAATGTAAGAGTAACATGATTGAACAAGAAATGCCATGAATAAAACCGGTCCAAGCTATTGACAATATATTATGTTAAATTACATTGTACATTAATGTTCTTTTCTCACATATTAATAACTTCACTAGAGAAACCAATAATATTAAGCTATTTTTAATAAATCTTAGAGCTTAATTTGTTGTCATAATGGATTATTTTCATGGTTGATACAGCTTATTTCCGCACCTGCATTTCCATGAGAGAAGATAGTAAGTGTCATCTTCTCTATGAGATAATTTTCCCAACACCATTTTCCGGTGGGGAGGGATAACTAGTGTGGCTTCACAGGGCCTGCAATTCATGCATTTGTTCACGCAACCCGGCGGCCTTGATCCCAGCACCATTTTCCTTAGCTCCTCAGTGGCACTGTAGCTTGATGGCCCTATCCCAACTGACAATCATAAAAAAATACGCGTTAGGGATGATAGAGATAAGTGTATAGTACGACTGAGCTTTTTACCATCTAAATTTCCCTGTAATTAGGTTTCATAGGCTTAACACAGAGATTGAGTGCATCTTCTTTTACCTGATTTGGGGATGAGTAACGAGAGAGAAAGGAAGAGGGTAGCTGCAGTGACAGCAAAACTCAGATCTAGCTTGTAGTTTCTTGAGAGGGCCATCAGTTTTTTATCAGAATCCCAAGTCTCTATCTATGAATGTAAACACAGGGTAAAGAAACTGTGACACGAGGATGAAAGGATGGGTAGAGGGATAGATCTTGGGGTTGTTTGGAGACAAGCTTAAGAAAGTGTTTCCAGAAGAAGGGACAAGACAGTAACAGTGTAGTGTACTGATATTATGGGCTTCTTCACCAATTAAGTTCACACAGAAAATTATGTTTTCTTTCTCGCTTTGGGAAATGTAGTGTTCATCGCCTTTGCCTTCGCAGATATCTTGAGAAACTTCCACTTCTTGACTAGTGTCTACGTCTAGATATACCTGAAATAATGAGTACCCTATCACACCCCTCGTTATCTGGAATGCTAGTTTATGTATCTGGGAACACTCATTTTTAATCGCAAATTTAGCCAAATATGCTCTTGTAAGCTATTTTAGACGCAAGATCATGACAACGAATTGTTGATAAGATATTAACAACTTGGTCGCACAAACGATTCTGCTAGCTTATGGAAAAGAGATTAAGTTTAATTATAATTAAAGTTTTTAAGATTAACCAAACATGCTTGAAAGATAACAGAGGATGTCCCACTGTATCATGCTTCACTAGTAACAGTTAACACTAGCTAAAGCAAATTTACTCACTTTATAAACTGAAAAAGGTGATTCGTAAGCTCAAGATGGTAGCATGAGGAGAATCCAAGGGCACTTATTAAACCTCACTTTCTTCTTTATTTGCTTATAGTACAAACCACTTATTAGGAAGGATTTTGCTAGTCACTTTGTTAAAGCTACAAATATATGCGAATATTGTATACACCAATGTAAATTTAGTTTGCACGTTGAGGTAAAGCGACAGCCATCAATTCTAACTATATATTAAAACTTGTATTTGATACATAGGAAACAGAACAATCTACTAATCAAATTTCAAGAAGCACTCTTGAGTCTTGACCATAACCACATAAACAATTGAAGAGATTTGAGGAAATAATTACATCGAAATGAGACACAACATACTAATGAAAAATAAAATATATAGTCGAGCACGACAAGCAACTGTTCCTCAAACTGGAAGGGAGAGGCGTCTTTCATATCTAATCTATAGCCAAATCTTGTTTATTCGTCTTTTTTCACACTCAACTCACTTTTTACTTGTATCAACAAATGACTCGATCGTTAGAGTACCAACAATCATTGATCCATTTTTCCTTGCTTCGGGAATCTAGATGCTAACTATTTGTATCTTAGTGTGTGGATAACATATAGGCCAGCAAGGATGTGACAAAGAGATTTATTGACAGTAGGATCTTATCGATTTTTGAGTTCAAATTTCAAATCTATTTACAATGGATATCTTTGACGAGCAACAACGAATTCAAAAATCTCAAAAATGAGAAGTCCCAACAAGTCAGAAACAAATGGTTCAGATTCCACATGACATAGATATCATATGCCACATAGCAGTACATACGAATAATTCAATCCAACAGATAGTCAATGAGTCTGCATAAAATGAAGTTACAATCACAGTCCACCAGATGAGGCCCTTCATCTTTCTTTTCAATGACAGTAGAAACAAGCTATTGAACGTGCTTTAGGCTTTATCAGTTATCTTTTCGGTGCAGTTACCATAGCAGAAGAAACTGTGGTCCTTCACGAAGAAAGGTAACACGACTATGTTGTTAATTTGTACAAAATGTGCTGCATTTGAAGAGGCCGGACCCACCAGTTTCTTGTGTTTTGTATTTTTGTTGTCTCAAAAGAATCCACGTGTACTGTTCTTCGTACCTCAGTAACTGTAGGGCTCGATTCCTTTCTATTTTTTCTGTACTTCTTTGTATTTTAACTTGAGGTGAATTTGTAGCCATTTGATTTTCTTGTTATTTGTTTGAAAAGGAACGCAATCTTACATTACAAAGGGTCAAAAGTTAAACATCAGACTTTAATCCAGTAAATAAACACAACACAACACTCGACAAGCAGAAAAAAAAAAAAAAAAAAAGGAAAGATCTCTCACACACAAACCAATTAATGCACATTCAAACTCAGTCATCAATTCACTTGAATCTCCTTCACGTCCATCTTTGGCCGGTCAGTAGTTTTTGGAATAGTAATATTAAGCACACCATGTTTCATTTCTGCAGTTATCCCATCAACCTTTGCATCATCAGGCAGAATCACACTGCTATCAAAGTAACCATAATTTCTTCTAGATGACCAAGACTCATCATCAGATTCAGATCCTTGCTCCTCCTTTCCCTTGTGCTCTCCTTTGATTGTCAACATCCCATCCTCAACTGTAATCTTCAAATCTTCTTTGCTTAGTCCCGGAACCTCAACCCTCACTTTGTAGCATTCGTCTTGCTCTTTAATCCTCATCACCGGTGGCAGATTTTCCAATACCCTATTGATATTCTCTGTTGCTTGTATAATTGCATTTCCGAGTCCTGAGGGAAAGAATTCTACAAAAAAAAGTATGATAATTAGTTTTATAATCAATATATAGGTTTCAGAGGGAGGGAGATAGGTTTGAACTACCCCAAAGAGCAGGAACAAAGTCACGGTTGTTGTTTCTCCATATAGCCCTTCTGGTTCTTCTTCTCGGAGATAGCTTGGATTTTTTGCCACCTTCAGGCACAGAGACTTCCCGGGGTTGGGATTTTTCTTCGGACGCAGTCGACAACGCCCTAAAAAATTTGGAACTCCAACTCTGTTTATGGGAAAGACAGAAAGTAGCACGTTGGGATGAAAAAGAAGAGGGTGGAGAAACCACCCGCTTTTGCAATTCTTTCAAAGCCAAACCAGGTAAAGCCATCAATCCTTCTAGTAAATTGATTTCTTGGAAGAGGCACAGAGAGATTGCAATAAGTATTTGTATAGTGAGCAGAAAGCTCTACGAGGTTCTAGGTTTGGGTGACACGTCAAGAAAAGTTTCTTGATTAATCTACAGGCAAAAAGAAATGAAAGGGAAAATAGATAAAGTTAAGTTTCATGCATATTCTTGATTTGATATAGGATTCTCTTGAATGTGAAAGAGCTTTCCAGAGGATTATTCATCACGTAATATTGGACCATTTAAAACTATTTTTAGCAAGAGTAAAGTAGTAAAATAGAAAATAACTTTATTTAAAACAATGTTATGCTTCATCTTGACATAGAAAATCTGTGCAAAATATTCATACAACAAGTCCACTGTAAAAGACTAACAGAACAATTATTCTTATAAATAAGAACCATTCAATTACAATAACTTGCCTCGGCGTGTTTCAGTAAAAGGGGAATATAACAATAATTCTACAAGTACTTGACAAAACACGCCCTTTTTCATGTTTTATCACTTGTTTATATTTGGTAAGGGACAATACACGAGATTCTAGTCCAATGCGGTCTAGTTCAGCATACCAAATGGACTGGTATTGTTTCTATGGCCGTGGTGAGTCCTGCTATTCAATCAACCATCAAATTCTCCGGCTTATGGTTTCTCAATCATACATTCCCTCCTGCTCCCAAATGTCAGCCAGAAAATCCACCATTTCCTGCCAGTTTTAAAGTACAGATAATGAGATAGATGGAGAATTACTCGTATAAAGCAAAATATTATTTGGGAACCGACTTACACCAAGCGGAACAGGCTTGGAGAATCGTTTGTCACTTCCAAGCAAACTATCATAGGTTGCATTCCAACTGCAAAGCCAAAACTTTTAGCAATGCAGAGACACACAGCGGACAAAAAAAATACCAAGAGAGGAACTATGAACCAGTGTTCAACTTCAATAGAAAATTAAGTTAATACAAGGGTAATTTTCAGAAAATTATCAGCGTTCAGCTTATATTAGGATGCTTCCCGTTTAACCAACATGGCATGAAATAGTTGCAAAAAGATTAGCCTAGGATCAAAGACTAGTGAAAAAGAATTTATGTATCCATCAACCAACTTTAAGTTTATCTAGAATAAGTTTATTATTGTTTCTCTCATCCTCTAAGGGACATGGTAACTAACAAAATATCAAAAATGAAATCAACTCACTGTATTCGGGGTTCAAGCAGTTGCTGCAGATGTTTCACGAGCTTTTTATTCTCTATCCATTTCTGTCTAATCTGGTACCAGAGAAGAAGACCTACAGCCAAAGCCATTCCACTTAAGATTAACCTGATCCATAAACCGCACACTTAAGGGATTAGAGATTAAGCTTATTAAGCAAGGATCAAGTGTAAGAACACCTAATGGAGTACTTATCCATCATCGGTTGGTTCCTAGAGTTGGGCAAGTGTACCTTAGACCTGAGTCATCATCACTGTCTTGTGCATAATTGCTAGACATTGAAAATGCAATCTAATGATGTTATAATGAACGATATGCACATATAATTTTGCATTAACAGGGAGAATATTCTATGTGATCCTCGAAGATAAAACTTAGGAAACATTTAGTTAAGGTCCAGAGAGACAATGGAGTTTCTAGTTTCCCCATTTGAGTCGGAATTGGGAAGTACTAAGTACATCCTAACCCCCACCCCTGCCCCCACCACACAAAAAAGATAGGAAAAGAATCCCACTGTGCAATTTAGTTGAACTGTAATACAACAATGAAAACATTCACTGTCAACTTGCCATGATTTATGAAATCAGACGGTTTGCTCAAACAGCCAGCACCAGGAGCATCATGTATCTGAGTTAATTTACTAATTGGGGAGATGCTTCCTCGTGATTCCACTTTATTGTCTTCCATCTCATAAGTGCTGGTGGTCAAGAAATCCTCAGATGCGCCGGCTGATTTTGAAGAGTGGGGATTTTTCCCTTTCAATGGCTTTTCAAGTGAGGAAGTGAGTTTGTGGTTAGTTTGACATCCAAGACAAACCACTGCTCTGTTCCAAATGAATACGAGGCATAAGAAATCAACTTAAACCCGTCTCATACAACATACTACACAATTTAACTTCTCTAATGCACATAAACCACAGAAAAGAAAAAACTAATTCCTGCCTTTGACAGTCATGAATTCGAGCAATCTAAAAATTGTGTTTGGCTGTTTTTTTTAGTTGGGTTGCTATAAATTTCGCCAATCTCCATAATGAGCTCAAAGTATGTATTCCACTTTCTAGTAAGCCTATGTTTGGCTAACCAATATCCTAAGTTGAAACTAATAAGTATGATAAAAAATTAATCAAGAACACAAGATAAATCCAAGAATATTTTTCTTTATTATGTTTAAAATAAGTCTCATATGCAAAATCCATCATTTCTCCAGACTAAAAGAGACACAACTGGCTAGCTAAATTATAAACATTGTTCCAATAAATTTGGATTAAGGTGTTGAAACTTCTCTTTTAGGCTAACAAGTAGAAAACGAGCCCTGGAATTGCACCAAGCAAAGAGGTATGCTCCATTTGCCATCATTCTTATTATCTTAAGACAACCCCATTCTATATTAAATACAGAGAAATTAACCAAATCCCATCCAAAAAATAACAGTTCTTCATTTATTCCAGACGAAACAAAAAAAAAGCTTTAAAAGTTACAACTTATCAATATTATCCGAAATTCAGATAATGAACCAAGAGGATAAAACTGGCAAAAATGTAAAGGATCCCCGTATCAAAATGTCTTGATAGAATCCAAAATTCATACACACCCCATGCATGCAGTGATATATCTGCTATCAATTCGAAGCCCAAAACGTTCCCACCATAAACAGCGATTCCAAGAAGGTACAGTTTTCCACAATGCCCTGAAATTTGACATATCTGATATCATTATCCCATCATATGTAAATTATATATTGATTATAGATAGATATTTACCTGAGAGAGGAAAGAATTTGCAATTCTTTCTCCCTCTTTGGTTTTCCCTTCCGGCAATCGATTCACAATGAGATAACACAGCATTTTTCTTCCCTTCGATTTTTATATATGAGGAGGAAAGCAGTTTGCTAAAAGCTAAAATCAAGGACATAATTTTGAAACTGGAAATTCTAGTTTAATTACAATTTGCCACATCAGGTTTTATAGATTGACAAATTAATATTTATTTGCTACAATGATTTTTAGTAACCTTTTTAATGAATAATATTGATGAAAAAATTAAAAACACAAACAGAAACCATATATTCAAGAGTCAAAATTAACACTTGTGGTATTTACAATGAAGTATAAACAGTAGGGAACCGAATAATTCTCATTCTTTTTTCTTTACAAATTCAAAGGCAAACAAATTACAGCCCAGCACCCGATGAATTGATTATCAAATCAATCAATAAGAATACCCAATCCTCTGCACGCGACCCTTGAGAATCCCATTGTACAAAGCCACTCGATTTGCAGGCATTAGTCCATTGTATCCAAGAATTTCATTTCCACAGCAAGTGGCATCAGCTTTACTGGACTTTTTGTGTAATTTTCTGTACAATTCACTGTTTCCTCTTGAATCTTTCACATCATCTGCAAATTTAACTCTCTTCTTCTTCTTATTCTTTTTCTCCATCTTCTGGCTACCTACAGCATAAACAATTGGTGGGTTATGGGCCCGACTAAAGAAAATTAGATAAAGAAAAATGAGGTTTCTAACGTACTTGAAGATAAACAAGATTTGAGAAGTTGTTTTGCAGGAGGGGAATCTTGAAATTGGGTGGGAGGAAAATATTTCTCCCGCAGCAAATCAAACAGAATTACAGTGCCTGCAGAGACGGCTATGGATGTGGCCAAGACAAGACCCTTTGAGCTCAACACGGAAGACATAATAATGGGTTGAATACAGAGAATTGATCCAGCTCAAACTTCAAAGTGAAACAAGTTGCATCAAATTAGTTGAAAATGTAATATTTATACACAGAAATTTAATGGGGGTAGGGTAGTCCAACAGTTGATGTGACGAACAGTGCAGTGCACCGAACGGCGAAGGAAACAGGGAGCACAGAAAAAGATTAGCGGTGGAGTGGAAACGAAAGATTAGCGGTGGAGTGGAAACGAAGGGTCAAATTTTGGTTCCACCCCACTTGGCCAGTCTATGTAATATGAAGATGAATGAACAAGACTGTGTGACTGGGGTCCGCATAAAAAATCCGATAAGACAACCCTCTGTCTCTGTTGGTGTGATTTTCGAGGTTCTGTCTGAGATATTATTGGCCATTCAGCAGAATTCTGACCCCAATTTTGTTGGGTTGAACATGATGATGACCTCAATATGAAAAATAAGTGCGTGGTTGCTATTTGTTTTTCTTTTTCCCCACTTGTTGCGGTCGACTTATCTGAACAAAATTTGTTAATCGGTCCCAATTATATAGATTGGGTTTCATTTTTCGTGTGTCTCAAATATATAAACATGTTTTTAAATGTAGAATATTTTTTTGTGTTCCTTAACCAATATACTCTTATTAAATTTTCTCCATTTAATATGTTAACTTCTTGAAATAATCCAAATACACACATTTCCCACTTCTTGGAAACATAGAACAATTCTCATTTCTTCTTCATCTTCAAATTCTTAATTAATTCCAACAATAATTTATTTTTACATACTGAAAATTAAATAGGGGTAAATTAGGAAAGATCTTGGTAAAAATTAATTTTCCAATGACATTAAATAAGTTTTCTTAATCCGTGTGAAAAACGAAACAAGTTTATATAATTGGGACGGATAGAGTATTATCTATACTACTAGGTGTAAGCAACGTGCAATGCACGTTTGCTTAATTTATATTTAATAGTTTTGTTTAAGAATTAATTTGTTATTAATAAAGATGTAATTTTTTTGGTTAATTAAATAATTAATGATGTAATATTTATATAAGGGTAATTGGCGCAAAACGTCCCTACATATGACGGGTTTTGTGGAAAACGTCCATACGTTTGATTTTTTGGTGCAGAACGTCCTTACCTTTGCATTTTCTTGCGCAAAACATCATTTTCACCAATTTTTAACCTAAAATGACTATTATACCCTCTTATATAAATAAATAAAAAAGAAAAGAAAAGAAAAATAAGGAATAAATTGCAATCTTACTCCTAATCTTTTTAAAAAATGCAAATAAGTCCAAAATTTATAAAAATATTAAAAAAAGAAAAAAAAAACTTTCCTCTCCTCCAACTCTTTTCTCCTGATTAGCTGCAGAACATGGACGGGTTTCCAAAAAAATAAAATCAGGGCCTTTAACGTCTGCCCAACTGTCTAGTTTGAGCTCGGGAGTAAAGGAATCAGGCATGCCTCTATTTTTTCTTCTTCGGGGTTGAGAATCGTCGGCAGTCGTGGAGGCAAAGCAGCTGGTCAACTGGTCTAGGGCTCGAATCGAACAACTGCTATCATGCAGAACTTCATGGACTCAGGGACGGAGGTGGCGAAGCAGCTGCGGCTTGCGAGACCTAAGTCGGAGGAGGCGGAGGGAGGTGGAGAAGGCTGAATTGAAATGGCAGTTGAAGGCTGGAGCTGCGAGAATGAAGGTTTCAATCAAGACCGACCTAACGATCCTTGGTGCCTTCCATTTACAAACCCCAATCGCCTTTTCTGTGATTGAGATTAAATTGATTTTCTGTTATTGAAAATTCAAAGATGGTGGAGATAATGAGTTAGAATTGGAATGGGTGAACTTTCTGCATGCTCGATGCCGAAGGTGGAGGTCAATTTTGGGGTGGTTTAGCAGCTGGAGGTGGAGGGGAATTTTCAAGTGGCATGGACGTTGGTGGCGGTGGAGGATGTGGAGGAGAGAGATTTTTTTTCTTTTTTTAATATTTTTATAAATTTTGGACTCATTTGCATTTTTTAAAAAGATTAGGAGTAAGATTGCAATTTATTCCTTATTTTTCTTTTTTTTTTCTTTTTTATTTAATTATATAGGAGGGTATAATAGTCCTTTTAGGTTAAAAATTGGTGAAAATGATGTTTTGCGCAAGAAAATGCAAAGGTAAGGACGTTCTACACCAAAAAATCAAACGTATGGACGTTTTCCACAAAACCCGTCATAGGTAGGGACGTTTTGCGCCAATTACCCTTTATATAATTGATAAATAATTAAATAAAGTGCTGTCTCTGCGTCATTCTCCCACCCAAAATCACAAACAGAAAACTCGAGGTATGTTAAGGGGTAAGAAGATGAGTTTACTTAGACTCCATTTGATTCTCATTAATGTAGAATGAGAATGAAAAATATAGCCGTTATTGGACCCCACACAAGAGATAGAAATTCAAAATTGATAGATTGATGTGATGGATAATGGTCATATTTTTCATTTTTATGGGTTTTTAATGAAAAACAAACGGAAGCTTAAACTTTTT
This sequence comes from Fraxinus excelsior, assembly GCA_019097785.1. Taxonomy (NCBI): domain Eukaryota; kingdom Viridiplantae; phylum Streptophyta; class Magnoliopsida; order Lamiales; family Oleaceae; genus Fraxinus; species Fraxinus excelsior. The sequence continues at coordinate 26,014,414 of CM032636.1, read as the reverse complement.
GCATGACTTAAGTCTTTACTCTTTTTCAAGTAATAATACAATTCATTTTATTGCTAAAGTATTATATGTATTACGATAATATATGTATATCATGTGTTAAACTTAATATTGGTAAGTGACGGGTAAATTTTCGAGGACGAAGATATTTTAAGGGGGCGAGAATGTAATACCCCAAAAATTTTCATAAAATATAATTCAATTTTTATATACTATATTTTAATATTTTGAAAGTTAGGGGACTAAATGATACATTTATCAAATTATATTTTATTTGTGTCAAATATTTAGATATTGATGGAGTTATCGTAAATATATGAATATTGGTCTCGTTGGATAAATCGTAATTAAATATATAAATCAGATTCGAGAAAAAGTCGATTCGGATAAGTTAGCTCCAAGATATTTTAGTTTGAAGGAATTATCAAAATCTAATTTATTATTATTATTATTTAATTATGATTTTGAAAGTAGTGGGTGGTGAAAAAAAAATTTCCATTAAAAACAAGGAATTCCGTTAGTTTTTCCGTTAAATCATGAAATTCCGTTAGTTTTTCCGTTAAACCAACAAATTCCGTTAAATAGACACTTTTTATATATAGAAAGATATTGAGGCTAATTATATTACGTTTTCAATATTTGCACCCATATGTAAATTGCAATGGAGGTCTTCAATTTTTTATCACTTATTTTGTCGAACTTTTATTTTGTTATTTGTTTTAATTATTTTAAAATATGAAAAACAAATAAGTCTCTTAACAAATTTTATGGACAAAAATCTTCATTACGTGCAAGATGTGAAAATTAAGAGAATGTTAGAGGATAAGACTGTAACTGAAAAAAGTTAGAGATATAAGTTTGAAAATGAGTAATAATTGAGGAAATTCAACACAACTAAAATGTAGTGTACTTAACAAACATTGTAGTGTGAATATAAAGACCCATATATTAAATATCGTGAAAATCATTTTTTTGGATGATTCAATTATATGGATAGTGACAACCGCCAAGGAACTTTTTGTGATCGAGATTGTATAACCGCCAAATAAGTTGAATCACCCTCCCATTCTAACCTTCTCAATCCATAATCTTATCCATAATAAATGACATGAATTGTGGTCGCAAGTTGAGCCAAATGCACTACTGCACTAAAAGCATCGTCAAGTCAAATCCACTTTCTAACTTAAAAATTAGAGTATGATTTTAATAGTTGACTCTTTAAAATAGACAACGTCTTATATTTAAATCTCGATGTGCATTAGGTGGTCGATCAGAGAGATGAAATCCCAAGAAAAATCAACGATGTCTCATCAACTTGAATGAATAAAGTCCACATTTTTAATAGTTTGAAAATTAGCGGAAGCTCCATAACAAAAGTAAGCTTTTAATCTCGAGACATCTTCACCTTTAAAAAATCATGTTAATCTTTCATATTTCTATTTTGAGTATCGCATACACGTCATTCACTTTACGAGTCATACTTCATCACAAGGGTATTTGAAGTAAAGTAATGTTATTTATCCACACTGAGGTTATAACCAAAGTCATTGTGTCGCTAATATGACATTAAATGATAAGTACAATTAAATGAGTTATTTAACATCCCTTTCATTTAGCTCGTTACTTAACTTCACATAGACTGATGTTTAACCACAATATGACTAAATAACATTATTCTTTTAAATATATCAAACATATGAGATATGGCTAAAAAATGGTCATGAGTATACGTGACGCTCAAAACTAGAAATAGTGGGGGAGGCTAATGTGATTTTAAAAGTAAGGGCGTCTCTCAAATATTTTCATAAAGTTCACGGTGTCCCTAATAGTGTCGTAAAGTTCGGAGGTGTCTATGATATCAGGGGCGGAGGGGCGTGGGGGCCAGACCCCCACACCAAAATAAAAAAAAAGAAAAAAATTAATTTAATTTAATTTAATTTTTTTTTTTTTTTTTTGTAATTACAACTTTCAACGCATTTTTCACATAGAAAACATTGAAATTTGGATATGGCTATTTCTAGAAGAATTGTAGCCCTTCGAGTTATCTTTCCAACGAAATTTGAATCATTGCAATCGGATATCGATAGAGAAAGTTATGATAAAAATACTGACGACTGCTCAACCCTTGCTCGACTTTCGCTAGAGGCTCGCTCGAGCGACCAATGCAGTAACTTTTTGCCCCAGTTTCGCCGACATGATTGATGATCATGTAATTATACAACGTTATCAAAGTATGATTTTGCTAAATTAAAAATCGGTACTTTCTTTTATACGTTTTTTTATTTTTTTGTTAATAACGTATCTAAAAAAAAATTCGGGGGCACTGCCCCCCAACCCCCGTGGGCCCCACCCCAACACCTCTACCTCTAGGCCCCCCTTACTTTCGAAGTCTAGCTCCGCCCTTGTATGATATTGTCTCAATATGATATGATTTTATTTGCACAACCCATAAGACATAATTTATGAAATCCTACTAGACAACCCAAACCTAATTACTAAACTCTCCTCGCATTGCAGCCTGCCACACAATGGTGCAAACACAAAGGAGCAACTCGAAGACAAGTATTCGATGAATTCCTTAATTCCGTAACACAACCAACAACATAAAGGCCAAAATGAATCTCCAACGTAGAGTGCTTGTCGTACAAAACTCGATAAAATAAAAATGAGTGAGATGGTATAATATACGAGACCCAAATTTACTTAACACAACTAACAGGTGTCCTGCTCACAACAGGTAGAGTTGTAAATTACTCTTAATTCATTATTTACATGAGACAATCAAAATAATTATTGGAATTAATGTTTATAATCATTATGATTATTTTCTCTTTTTATTTATTTTTCTATCCGATACAAATCTCACATTATTATGATCTGTTTCATATGCCCCTTTTTTCATGGAAAATGGAATTGAAATTTCATTTCTCACTTTTGCCACGTTTGATGGCATTTTTTTTCCCAAAAATATATTTTCCACATTTGCCACTTTTCTTGAATTTCAATTCCCACCTTGGGGTTTTTTTTTTTTTTTCGGCAATAGAAACAAAATATATCACCAATTGTATAAAAAAACATCCCTTAAATTAATAATTTTCGTGTAAAACAAAGTCAAATGAACACAAAAAAAAAAAAAAAAAAAAAAAATTCCCCTTCTTTTTGTCAATCCAAACAAATTATATCCCTAATTGTAAGAAATTTTATCTTTTTAATTAACAATTTTCCCGAAAAACAAAGTCAAACAAACGCCAAATAATAGAAAATTCCAACATTTTTCAAGTGAAAAATTATATCAATCAAATACAATTAATTGAAAATTTTCAGCAAAACAAATTTTAGACAATTTAATTCCCTACAATTCGTTTTCTTTCCACACGAATTTCGTCTTTAAATCAAACGGACCCAATAGTTTTTGAACAAGAAGTTGCTTTGTAAAAACATCAACCCAAGTCCCATGATATATTTTCGCCAATTTCTTTATCCTTGTCTTTGTAAGTACAAGACAAAATTGATTATTTCTGATTTCTTGTCTCGTTCTTTGTTCAATTGTGTCGGTTCTTATGAGTATCTTATAAAATTATTAAGAAAAGTTTCCTGCCTACAATATAATATCCTATCACCTTAAATTTTCTAATCCTTTTAACAAACTTTATGGCTTACCGTAAAAATAAAATATAGCGAAAGAAACATCTTCATTAATCATTATTGTATAGATGTGTTAGATAGTTAGAATTTAGTGTCCTTCTTGCTCTTATTGCGACTTAAAACGACCAATCTCATCGTTAGAAATAACGAGGCCAAGTTCAAGCCAATCAGAGTCGAATCATTTTTGGTGATTATTATTTGAAGAATTTCGGTAAAAACAAAATGGGATGATTTTAAAAAATAGTCCAAAAATGAGGTAAAAACTTAAAAAACATGGTAAATTAAATATAGCTTAATATTAAATAACATCAAAGCATACTCTTAATTAAAAATAAATAAAATCAATTTCACAAATCAATGCAAAAGATTCCCAGCAACTAAACTCCAATTCACAAAATTAGGTTTTGAAATTCCAAAACACAATTTCACAAGTTAAACACCAATTCTTCCAGCTCTTTGCTAGAAATCCCTGTCCTCTTTTTTTATATCTTTATTTGCAAATAATGATAAAATCGCTTGATATCTTGAAGCAATCCAACCAAGTTAAATCGATGATCTCAAGCGCCTTGCAAGCTACAGAAGTACTCAATCTCGTTAGAATCTCAATTCTAATCCTCGACTTGACCTATAATTTATTTAAAAGGTCTTCCCATTCTATGGATTGTAAATTTGTTATCGAATTGTTAGGTTCGACCTTACAAAAATGGGGAATTAACAAAGTCAAGGTCACTAAACGAAACAATTGTCTGAGGTCCTTTAAACGCCAAGGCAGAGGTTCATCCGAGGTTCCTTCGGTCTAAAAAAACAGAAGCATATCTGAAGCCCTCAGCAGAGGCTCCTACAAGCTATTCGAAACTCAATTACGCCAGAGGTCCATAGGTCCAAAGCTGACCCTATCCGCACCAACGCCAATGATGCATCACACCAGATTTGGAAATCTGTAATAAAAGTGTCTGTTGTTTCAGTATATAAGTGTCAGCGTGTTAGCCTACAACTAGAGCGGCTGACCATTTGTCAAATATTAATTATAATGAGTGGACAATGATGCTAAGCTTCGGTTTAGGAAATGTGGTCACGCGGATCTGATCCAACGATCACCACATTGGCTAGAATAGTATAAATAGCATCTCTTCGTATGTTAAAGGGGTTGGCCTTTGTGTAATCTTGCATTCTAAGAGGAACTTTACCTTCATTCCCGAGGAATGCACAAGGATTGAAAGAGATTTACATATTTTGTTATTTACATGTATTACAAACACAAATAGCAAATATACATCGAGATTCCAACACAAAATTACAGTCATGTTATATCATATATATCTTTCCACATATTCAACTACAAATGAATGATTTATCTTAGGAAATTCGCCCAACATTCGTTGATAGCGCGATTGCCGCCGTTACAAAACCGTCGGTGTTCGATCTTCACCGTCTCTTGCCAGAAAGTAATTTTTATTATTTTCTCATTATGCAGTAAAAATCAGTTTTGATATGAAAAGTAAGTATTCAGTGCAATTAATCCAAACCAAAAAGAGCTTACAATTTGCGTGGACCGAGTTAAGAAAACTGCGGTTCGTGGGCCGCAGGCAAATTCCGAACCGGCCAACCTCAATAGCGTGTAGTCTGGGCTTTCACGGGTAAAAGCTTCTTTTGAAGCTCTCATATTTCTTCTATTACTTTTGTCGATAATAACCCCTCACCAATTATGAAAAATATACAGTAAATTTAACAACTTTGAGAAAGCAGTGGTAAAACTCAATTATTTTCTAGTTTTGCTTAGTTTTGTGTACATAGGATACATTATTTTGTCGTTCGAATGACACATTTTTAATATTTTCACATTTCGGACATAATAATGGTTCGAGCATTTTGCTCGTGTAGAACGAATATTATCTCTCGACACCCTTAAATTGCTACAAGAATTACCACGAAACATCACATGTTTTCACGATCTAGTTGGTGCCAAAAACGTTACCATAAAACATGACATGTGGTTTGGCATCTATTAATTTTTGTTCGCGAAGTTTTGTCGGGGGCTTCTGTATACAGTCAATTAATTTTATTTTTCTCTTGCAAGCGTACGGATAAAATTATTATTAACTTTTTAAGAGAAATAGTATAGGATTCCAAGAAATATGTGATTAACGACATTATTTTGACAGTATCATTGACATAACTATTTATTAATTGAGCAGTAGCCATTAATTACAAACCTAAGCAGCTAATAATCAGCTTTTCCATAAATATTATAGAACCAATAATGTGATGGATTATGAGTGTAAAACTGCCTCATTGCTATTAATTATTATTAAACTGGACCGCATTTTTTATGTTTTTGTACTCAGTTCAAAGTGGAAAGTTTTGTTAATTTGGAATCAACAGCTGTACTCTTCAAGTACATTTCAGTGTTTATCAATTATGCACTCTCATTTGGGTTGCTTTAATCTCTCTTTTTCATCCTCGTATGTCATAGGCCAAATTATTCACATGCACCAACACAAAAATGGTCTCTCGAGTACTTGCCATACCTAAAGGAACAAAGTTAACATACATATATGTGCATATTTGCACGAGCGCACATGTATATAGCAAGAGAAAATTATTTGGAGTGGATCTTCAAAAGATACTCGAATCCGGATCAATAACCCACAACTGCGACCCTTTTTTCCTTTGCACCCGTCGAGAACCTTCAAATAGGAGTTGCTACTCAAGACCTCTCGACTTCCGAATACAATTGTAAAAGGGCAGTGAAGGATGTTACTATATGTATATCAATATTTACATAAAGAATAACATAATGCCACATTATGTTTAATCATTTGTCAGTTCAAAACATAATCACCTTTTGTATTTAATCTTTTTCCTCCATATTATTTTAGGTAACTGTTTATGTACAAATAGCAAAATTCGGACGGTGAAGTCCTACAACAAGGTATATATATGGACCTTAATCTTTAAAGCAAGGAGCCATTTGAAAACATTCCTAGTACCATAATGGAAATGTGGGGATAGGCTTTATACTTTAGGCTTGCCGACAAAACCTCCTTTGATCAGTTTAATGCTATGAATCACAGTGAAATGATAACAAAAAATGTCTCTCTACCGGTCCCTATTCCCTCTCCATAGTCCATATATTTCACTTACCCTCTTTAATTTACATTATATATACCATCTATACATACAGATACATGCTTCATCCTCATGAATATGTACTTCTCTCTCTGACAACAAAAAAATGGTACAATCCAAGAAGTTCAGAGGTGTTAGGCAGCGCCACTGGGGTTCTTGGGTGTCTGAAATTCGCCACCCTTTACTGTACCCTTCTCAGATTCTTCAATTTAATTTCTTCTTCTGCATGTAAAGTATAGTGCCATGTAATTTCTTCTGTGATTAAGCTTGACTGATTTGGTTTGAGTTTTTTCTTGATTTCCAGGAAAAGAAGGGTGTGGCTTGGAACTTTTGAGACGGCGGAGGCGGCGGCGAGGGCCTACGACAAGGCTGCGATTTTAATGAGCGGAAGAAATGCTAAAACAAACTTCCCAATTATGGACTGCAACGAAGATATATCATCTCCACCTTCATTATCATCTTCTTCGTCCTCTTCCTCACTTTCGTCTATTCTGAGCGACAAACTTCGCAAGGGGTGTAAATCGATGTCCCCCTCTCTCACTTGCTTAAGGCTAGACACTGAGAATAGTCATATTGGGGTATGGCAAATGCGGGCCGGACCACGTTCTGATTCGAATTGGGTGATGACTGTTGAGCTTGGGAAGAAGAATGATATTCCTCCGCCGGAGAATGAAACACGGCCGGATCCACAGAAAACACCGGAGGGTTCAATGGAGACAGCATCCAGCTGGAATGGGATGGATGAAGAGGAAAGAATTTCATTGCAAATGATCGAGGAGCTTCTCAATAGGAACTAACCTGGCTAGTACCAAGTGGAGTCCTATCATCGACTTAATATTGGCTTGTCCCATGAAGTTGTTAACTAAGAAATATGTTTGTTGGCGTGAGTTATTGGATACTACTTAAAAAGTATTAGAATTTTAATGTGATAATGTATACATTTTGAATGTTAAAGGCATGTTTCTCTTTACTGTTTTCAGACCATTTTTAATTTTCAGTTTTCGAAAATACTGAAAACACGTTTACTTACCTATTTTCATAAACGAATTTCCAAAAACGAGTTTAGAATTTACAAAGAAAACGCAAAAAAAGTCATTTTTGCTGTTTTCAATTAAAATCAAGCCAAAAACGCGAAAAAACGACGAAATTTTGCCAATAGCAAGATAGCTTAGTTGGAAGAGTCATGTATTTTCTGAATGTCACGTTCTATTCCATTTCAACGTAGTTCAATACAAATGAATTTTCTTTTCATATGAATATTACAAAAATTTTCAAATAAATTGATAAGTGGCTAAGATTTGAACATGAGCCACCGGAATGGAATTTCACCACCTTTAGGTTATAAGTTTAATGTTGACTAGTAAATCGAGACACCTTGTAAGAAAGTTACAAAAAATGAAATCTTAAATTATTTTTAGATAGTTCTTTCTTTAACATGCTTATAATCGATGAAAAATAATCTCTTATGCAGGATTGGTGTTTGGAGCTTTCAAACTTTTGGGATTTTGTAGCATAAAAACCCTTGTGCATAGATTCTTTAAGCTCATTGAATCATCTAACAAAGATCATAAAGGCTAAAATGACTTGATGTGGGGGCGGCCATAAATAGTAGGTAAGCGATCAATGCATCATTTTGAACTTATAATAGTTGGACAAGAGAAATTAAGAACTAGCTAGATCATGCACAATTTAATGAAGAGTTGGTCACAAGAGATAGGCTGAACGGGAGAACGAGTATTTTTGTTAAGACAACTCTTGCCTAACTCCGAGGGGTTGATAAGGATACCACTTAACTCGAATAAGCACTTGTCATGTGCAATAAGAAGGTGTTCTTTTTGCATCTTTTAATGTCTTTCATGCTAAATGATCACATTGTCTGTTGAAGTTTAACTTATCCATCGATTCTTCTTGTTACTCGTAGTCTCTTATATGGGACAATTGATGTTTAGGTCTGATGATACAACATGTGTACCCGACCTCTACCTTGGGCTATCACATCTGGCCCATACGTGTGGCCCATCGAGGTCGGGTTCGAGGTATTGCGAAAGCCCAGCGAAGAAGTGCATGACCTCGAGGTCGAGGTTGTTCCTCACTTGTGGCGTCCTTCTCGATACACGAGGTCGGGGTCGTTCACCCCACGTACGGACCAAACGTCACGTGCCCCCCCTTTTCGAGTACACGTGCTCATGGAAACCTAGTTCAGCCTAACTGTTATACCTCTCTACTTACCATAAATCTCGGCATTCCCAAAGAAGGTTATACAGTCCTAGCGCAACACAAACATCCCCCAGGAAAAAGAATATCAATCCATCTAGGACTCTATCACCGCCCTATATAAATAGGTGTGCCCTCCCCATGAATAAGGTACGTCTTTTTTCCCACAAAACATTAGTTATATAAAATATCTCTTGGCCGTTTGACTAACTTAAGCATCGGAGGGGCTACGAGGACACACCTCAACGCCTTTATTTCAGGTATTTGGAGGCAGAGCGGGTGGAACTCTTTCATCCGGTCCGGGTCGACCCAGGTACGATTTCTTGCATCATCATTGGCGCCGTCTGTGGGAACCGTGTGACGAAAAGCCATGGTTAACACACGTTCAGGACAACTTCCGGCAAGCTCATCCGCCCCTAATCAACCTCCCGCTGCGGACGTCCCGCCCCCACAGGAGGTAACATCAGGAGAACCACCGTATCCACTCACAACAATCACACCAGCCGCATTCGAGGAACTTCGCCAGCAGGTGGCCACACTAACTCAGTTGCTACAGGAGAGAAGCGCACCCCCGGTACCGTCACCACAAAGTGGCAATATGGCCCATGCTAGGGTTCCGGGACCCATCAACTACGAAGCCGGAACATCGGGTATACCCCAGGAACCCATCGAGCCGAGGTCAATCGCAATGGATCCAACTGACTTGGCCAAAATTATTCAAGAAGGAATCACAGCTGGAATGCTGCAGAAGTCACGGGCGGTGGTAGGGTTTGCCCCCAACACGCCGTTCACCCCCGAAGTTTTGTCCTATCCCCTGCCTGATCGTTTCAAATACCCCAGAGTGAAGGAGTACGACGGGACGACGGACCCTGTCAACCACCTGAATATATACACCGACGTTATGAACTTACAGGTCGCACCCGATGCTGTAATGTGCAAAGCTTTTCCTCAGACACTCACGAACGCCGCGAGGGATTAGTTCTCCACGCTAGAGCCCAACTCCATAGCCTCATTCTCGGACTTGGCTGACAAGTTCTCCGCTTTCTTTGCCAGTAGCAAACGAATCAGGAAGACAGCCGCATCACTCATGCAGATGCGACAAGAGCCCAATGAAACCCTCCGCAACTTCATGACAAAATTCAACAAGGAAAGGCTTTTGATCCCGGACCTACACATCACAGCCGCGGTATCTGCTCTTACATATGCAGTAAGGTGCGAAGCGTTCAAGATGTCCCTATCAAAGACCCCCCCAAAGTCAATAACCGACCTGCTCACCAGGGCGGAAAAGTATATTAACATGGAGGAAACTATGTTCCCGAGAAGAGACGCCCTGCCAGTAAGAAAGCCCGACATGAAGAGACCTCACGAGTCCACCCAACGAACGGATTTCCCCAGAGGTCAACCGAGACAAGAAGTCGGCCCCACGTCCTTCACCCGATTGAACAACTCGAGGTCGAACATTCTCATGGAGATCAAGGACCTCAGGGAGCTCAAGTGGCCTCCCAAGATACAGTCCCCTCCCGAAGCCCGTGACAAGAGTAAATATTGTGACTTCCACAGAGACCATGGCCACACGACAGAGGGATGCTTCGCCCTCAAGAGGGAGATCGAATCACTCATCAAGAGGGGCTTTCTAGGAACGTATGTGGGTCGGGACAAGCGTCCCCAAAACACTCATCACAAGGGAAGGCAGCCCGGCGACAAGAGGGATCAACAACCAACCGCAGGGACAATCAACGTCATTATTGGTGGAACGGCCTCGGGAGGAGACTCAAATAATAGCCGTAAGCAGTACGCCAGGTTGTACCCCCTCGTCTCGAGTGTAGACGTGAGCAATGTGGAGGACATAACTTTCGGAGCAAAGGATTTGGAAGGCGTGTCTTTTCCTCATGACGACGCCCTGGTTATATCGGCAATCATCGCTAATTTTGAGGTAAAAAGGATCTTGGTAGACAATGGTAGTGCAGCCAATGTACTATCACATGAGGCTTTCGAAAAGATGGGTATCTCGACGGGACAGCTCAGACCGGTGAAGACGCCTCTTCAGGGATTTGGAGGAGGGATTGTTGTCCCGGAGGGGGTTGTTGACTTACCCCTTACCCTGGGGTCGGGAGGGAAGCAGATAACACAGATCACAGCGTTCCAAGTAGTTCGCACAGCTGTGGCCTATAACGCCATACTTGGCCGACCACTGCTAAATGGTATCAAAGCAATCGTCTCGACGTACCACCTGGCGGTAAAGTTCCCTACAAACAGAGGGGTCGGGGTGGTTCGAGGAAACCAGACTGTGGCTAGACAGTGTTATGTCGCGAGCGTGAAGGAGATCAAGTTGGACGTCATGCAGGTAGCAGAGATGGAACTCGAGCCCGATCACTGTGGAAGGCTCGCGCCGGTGGAAAAAATGGATGAGGTCGAGCTCGAGCCTGGCAGGAAGGTCACAGTTGGCCAGGGTCTGGACAGCGTGACTAAGGGTAAACTAATCGATTGCTTGGCTCGCCATGCCGACGTATTCGCATGGAGCGTAGAGGACATGCCTGGGATAGACCCCACGGTTGTCTCGCATAAACTCAACGTCAACCCAAAACGTTAGACCGGTGAAGCAGAGAAGGAGACAATTTGCACCAGAAAGAAGGGAAGTCATTCAGGAGGAAATTGCGAAACTTATGAAGGCCAACTTCATACGGGAGGTGCAATACCCGGAGTGGCTCGCCAATGTGGTCCTAGTGAAGAAGGCGAACGGAAAGTGGCGAGTATGCATCGACTTCACCGACCTCAACAAAGCATGCCCCAAGGACAGCTATCCCCTGCCACGAATTGACAATCTTGTGGACAGTACCTCGGGTCACAAGTTATACAGCTTCTTGGACGCTTTTTCAGGGTACCACCAGATTCTAATGTCGGAGGATGATCAGGAGAAGACCTCATTCATGGCAGACTCAGCCATCTACTGTTACAGGGTCATGCCATTTGGTTTGAAGAATGCGGGAGCTACATATCAAAGACTCGTCAATAAAGTCTTTGCTAATATGATCGGGAAAAACATTGAGGCCTACGTTGATGATATGGTTGTCAAAAGTAAGCGGGTGGACTGCCACATTGCCGACTTGGAAGAGGTATTCGCAACGCTACGGAGATACAGGATGAAGCTAAATCCAGCTAAGTGTGCCTTTGGGGTGGCGTCCGGTAAGTTCTTGGGGTTCATGATCACCCACAGGGGGATAGAGGCCAACCCCGACAAGATAGAAGCATTGGTGTCTATGGAACCACCCAGGTGTAAGAGGGACATCTAGAAGCTTACGGGCCGAGTCGCAGCACTGAACAGGTTCGTGTCTCGTGCAGCAGAAAATGTCTACCATTCTTCAAACTTTTGAGAGGCAACCAGAGCTTTGAATGGAACGAAGAATGCAAGACCGCCTTTCAAGAGCTGAAGGAGACATTGGCCACCCCGCCGGTACTCGTGAAGCCCGAGACTGGTGATACGTTGCTACTATACCTAGCGGTCTCCGAAGGTGCAGTGAGTGCGGTTCTGGTAAAAGATGTTGGTAAAGTGCAGCGACCCATATACTACATAAGTAAAGTGCTCCTGGATACAGAGACTCGGTACACATTGGCTGAGCAGCTTGCTCTTGCATTGGTTGTAGCGGCCCGAAAACTTCGCCAGTACTTTCAGTCGCACCCAATTGTTGTCCTCACTAACCAACCTCTAAGGCACATACTCCAGAAGCCAGATGTTTCGGGTAGATTACTCAAGTGGGCAATCGAACTGGGGGAGTTCGACATTGAGTTCAAGCCGCGACCAGCGATCAAGGCGCAAGCATTGGCAGATTTCATCGCCGAGCTTACCCCCAGATCTCGGGGGCCACAGGATAGAGACCCGATCTTGACCTCAGAAGTTTGGAAAATATACGTTGATGGAGCGTCGAACAGTGCGGGGTCAGGTGCCGGAGTTATCATCACTGACCCAACGGGAGACACTGAAATTCAATGCGCATTCAGATTCGAATTTGAAGCCACCAACAACGAGGCAGAGTATGAGGCCGTCATCTTGGCACTGGAGTTGGCATACAACCTGGGAATAAAGAATGTTAACGTATTCAGTGACTCCCAGCTGGTGGTCGCCCAGACCGAAGGCACCTTTGAGAAGAAAGACGAAAAGATGAGCCTGTACTGTTTGAAAGCGCATGACCTACAAAGAAAGTTCAAGAGTTGCGAGATTACGAAGATTGCAAGAGCCCACAACTCAAGAGCCGATGCCCTGTCCAGACTCATGTTCATGGGAACCGATGGACTTGACAGAACGGTGCACCTGAAGATGGTAATGGAACCCAGTATCGGCCAAAAGCCCAGTGTAATGGATATTGAGGACAACCCCTCTTGGATGGACCCGATAATAGAATACCTGAACGGCGGAACCCTACCCTCAGATCATCGACAGGCAAGAAGCATTAAGGCTAGGGCAGCGAGGTATTGTGTAATCAGGGGTATGTTGTTTCGCCGAAGTCTTACTTTACCATACCTAAGGTGTCTCAAGCCCTCCGAATCTCTTCAAGCCTTGGAAGAGGTTCACGAAGGCGTATGCGGGAATCACCAAGGGGCTCGTGCGCTGGCGTACAAACTCATAAGGTATGGATACTACTGGCCCAACATGAAGAAGGATGCATCAGAATATGTCAGGAGGTGTGACAAATGCCAGAGGTTTGGCAACGTCGTACATACTCACGCCGAGGAATTGACATCCATCCCATGCGTCGCGCCCTTCGAGCAGTGGGGAGTTGATATCCTCGGGCCTTTCCCGTTGGCCAGAGGACAGCTCAAATTCGTCATCGTAGCAGTAGAGTATTTCACCAAGTGGGTAGAAGCCGAGCCACTGGCAACCATATCCGAGCCCAAAGTCAGGTCATTCGTATGGAGGTCTATCATTTGCAGATTCGGGATACCCAGGGTATTGATATCAGATAACGGGAGGCAGTTTGATAATGCGCAGTTCAAAAACTTCTGCAACAATCTCGGGATTGACCACCGGCTAACGTCGGTTGCGCATCCTCAAAGCAACGGCCTCGTCGAGGTTACCAATCGTATAATCCTGCATGACCTCCGGACGAGGATTGGAGAAGCAAAGGGCAACTGGCCAGAGGAACTGCCCGCCATATTATGGACATACAGGACCTCTCACAAAACCGCGACCGGCGAAACTCCCTTCATGCTAGCCTTCGGCGTGGAGGCCACTGTTCCAATCGAGGTTAGCCTCCCAACTCAGAGTTTGACTGAAACATTCGCAGGGGAAACAACCGAACATCTCGACCTGCTCGAGGAAGTAAGGGAGCAGGCCTCTATCAAGGCAGCCAGCTATCAGAACAGAACAGCCAAACACTTCAACACTCGGGTCAAAGCAAGGAGATTTAGAGTCGGGGACTTGGTTCTCCGGAGTGCTGCAGCCGCAGGCCACCCCCCGGGAAAATTAGGACCCGCGTGGGAGGGGCCTTATGAAGTGATACGAAGAGTGAGGGCGGGGTCATACAGTTTGAGGGACACCTCTGGGAAGCCACTCCCTAGGCCATGGAACGCGGACAATTTAAAAATTTACTATAAGTAGTCAAGAAAAAGCGGGCGTCAGTTACTCGGAGTTTGGATAGTCAGTTTATTTTTCTTATTATGGCCTGCGTGCCCAAGTACTCTTCAGTTCTCAATATGGCCTATATGCCGTGTAACATCAGTTATTTTAAGAACACTCAAGTCCATTACGGCAGCTAGTTGTCTCCGTCAAAACATTATCATAAACACCGACCTCGATCTTAATCGGTTCAGCCGTTTTCGCAACAAAAGTGTTCGAGGTCGATACCACAGGCAATACAGTAACACGACCGAGCTACTTGGCCCAGAGATGAGCCAAGTAACACGCTCGAGCTCGTTCATAACACGACCGAGCTACTTGGCCCAGAAATCGGCCAAGTAACACGCTCGAGCTCGTTCATAACACGACCGAGCTACTTGGCCCAGAGATGAGCCAAGTAACACGCTCGAGCTCGTCCATAACACGACCGAGCTACTTGGCCCACAAATCGGCCAAGTAACACGCTCGAGCTCGTTCATAACACGACCGAGCTACTTGGCCCACAAATCGGCCAAGTAACACGCTCGAGCTCGTTCATAAGACGACCGAGCTACTTGGCCCTACTTCGAGCTCGTTCATAACACGACCGAGCTACTTGGCCCAGAATGGCCAAGTAACACGCTCGAGCTCGTTCATAACACGACCGAGCTACTTGGCCCAGAGATGAGCCAAGTAACACGCTCGAGCTCGTCCATAACACGACCGAGCTACTTGGCCCACAAATCGGCCAAGTAACACGCTCGAGCTCGTTCATAAGACGACCGAGCTACTTGGCCCAGAAATCGGCCACGTAACACGCTCGAGCTCGTTCATAACACGACCGAGCTACTTGGCCCAGAGATGAGCCAAGTAACACGCTCGAGCTCGTTCATAACACGACCGAGCTACTTGGCCCAGAAATCGGCCAAGTAACACGCTCGAGCTCGTTCATAACACGACCGAGCTACTTGGCCCAGAAATGAGCCAAGTAACACGCTCGAGCTCGTTCATAAAACGACCAAGCTATAACACGCTCGAGCTGTTTGAATCCCTCTACTGAGAAGAAAATTCGAACTCATATAGTAAACACCGACGACATACAAAAGATAAATACGTGAACACACGAAGTAAAAATATCGATCATTCATTAAAACCAGGTCGGGCAATGTACTTGTACATTTTTTCAAAAACAAAATACAAAAACATATTACATTCAGGGTCGAGGATATTCCTAGTCTAGGTCCGTTGGGTCTGCTGGATCTTCATCCCCAGGGGTATCGACCTCCTCGACTGCAGGATCCTCGGGCTCGGACTCAGAGAGTTCGAGATCATTGGCAAGCCCACTAACCGACTTGAGGTCCTCGATAAGGGGCTTCGCATCCTCGGGCAACTTCGTGCGAAGAAAGGACCTGGCCAGCCTCAGGCCGTAATGGTATGACCCCGAGCCATATTCCCCGAGAAGGGTCTTTTGCTCATCCGAGTTCTTGAACTCCTCGATCGCTTGAGCTCGAGCCCTGGCCATTTGTTCCTCGACCCCTTTCTTGACCTGGAGCAGCTCCAGCTTCACCTCCTCGACCTCATCCTTCACCTCGCCCATTTGATCCCGAACCTTCCGGATCTCGATGCGAGTGAGATCCCGCTCGACCTCGAGCTCTCTAATACGATCTTCCTTTTTTCCCAACAAAGCCTCGAGCTCTTCTACCTTGCTGGTTGCCTCGAGGCTCCTCAATGACAATCCCCTCGCCATGCTCAGGGCCTACACAAGGTTAAAACCAGAACCGGCTTCAGCAACTACAATTTTTGCAAGACAAAAGCACGACAGCATAAACATACCTTCAACGAAATCAACTCCAACGCTCGAACTCCTTCACCCGGGTCGACCTCATTTTTGAACTTCGCGACCATGGAGGGTATCAGGGGGCATCGAGCGTGATCCTCGAGTGCCTCTTGACCAAGAGGACCTTCATCGTCGAGGTCCACCACCTCGGCAGGTCCCCGAGAGGCTGATGGTCGGGGAGAAGGCTGGGGGTTGTGGCCAGGGCTCCTCGATGTCTGCCCAGGCCCACTGGGTATCTGGCTCGAGGTATGATCCCGAGCCCTTTTCTTCCCTCTGGACGGGGCCGGTGGCTTCGGTTTCGGGCCTTTGGACTTTTTGTGCACGTTGGCGAGCAGAGCAGACGGGTTGAACGACATCTCTAATTCTGCGAACAAAAAATGTGCCATGTTATTAGCTCGATCTCAGTTCGAGATTGACCTCAAAGAAAGAAAAGAATTAGACTCATACCCTCGATGCCCCTCACGTTGGCAAGGTCGAGGGTGTCTTCCTCGAGCAGGAAATCAACCTTAGCCGCCAGTGGGTCGTGATTAACTAACCTAAGCCTATCCCTCTCCAAGACCTCGAAGTAGGCTTGACCCTCGTTAAAACTGTCCTTATCGGGGACGGACCACATCGGCCTGAAAGGATGGTCGGGGTTTTGGGGCCTAACAAAAAAGAACCTCTCTTTCCAAACCCGAAGTGAGCTCGGGGTATCAGGCGTCCTAAATCCCCCCTTTGCTGACAAGTACATAAAACAATTATACCCCGGCGAGTATTTCAAGTCATAGACCATTCTTAAAAGGTCGACCCTAGGAACAACCCCGAGACATCTACATAATATAAAGAAATATACTAGTAGTCTCCAGCCATTCGGGGCTAGCTGGCCCGGGCAGACTAAGTACGAGGTGAGGAAGTCGA
Source organism: Fraxinus excelsior (assembly GCA_019097785.1). Lineage (NCBI taxonomy): Eukaryota > Viridiplantae > Streptophyta > Magnoliopsida > Lamiales > Oleaceae > Fraxinus > Fraxinus excelsior. The sequence goes on along the minus strand of CM032636.1, from coordinate 25,997,105 downwards.
TAAAAAACGAATGCAGCGGCCACCTAAGCCCGGCCTTTAAGGCGTCTCTAAAAAAAGTCATCTCCCCGTCCCGAGCATCCAAAATGGTTTCATCGGGGCCGGGTGTCCTAACGTCACAAGTAGGCATAATCCCGAACTCCCTCGCTATTTTTATGACCACGTGTTCCTTATACATGGTCGCTATCCTAGGATACGACATGACAGACTCGACCTCGGGCTGAGAGGATAGGGGCACTGCAATGGGGATGAGTGACGACTGATCGGGTTCGGGTCTATTCAGGTTCGAGCTTCTAGACGTCGCACTATTACTACTACTGCCGCTCGACCCCTCACTACTACTACTAGACATGATAAATAAATAACTTAAAAGCTCGAACACTTACCTCTTAAGGTGGACGCTAAACGAACCCCGATCTCGATCTCGACTGACGTTGAGAGTAAAAGGTAAAAAAATGAATGGTAAAAAGTGGGGTATTTATAGGGGGCCTGAGGAAGGTGAAAAGTCTTTCAATCCAGGGCGTTGGTTCGTGCCACGTGTCGCTCATCTTTGTTTTTTATCTGCCAACCTACACGACTCCGACACGTGGCGGCCCATCAAGGCCCAACAATTCCAGCTCGATCCCAGAACGTCTCTCTATGCACCGGATCCCGCCATTCGGGGCTTACCCACCATCGACGGGCTCGATGCACGGGGGCTTATGATGATACAACATGTGTACCCGACCTCTACCTTGGGCTATCACATCTGGCCCATACGTGTGGCCCATCGAGGTCGGGTTCGAGGTATTGCGAAAGCCCAGCGAAGAAGTGCATGACCTCGAGGTAGAGGTTGTTCCTCACTTGTGGCGTCCTTCTCGATACACGAGGTCGGGGTCGTGCGCCCCACGTACGGACCAAACGTCACGTGCCCCCCCTTTTCGAGTACACGTGCTCATGGAAACCTAGTTCAACCTAACTGTTATACCTCTCTACTTACCATAAATCTCGGCATTCCCAAAGAAGGTTATACAGTCCTAGCGCAACACAAACATCCCCTAGGAAAAAGAATATCAATCCATCTAGGACTCTATCACCGCCCTATATAAATAGGTGTGCCCTCCCCATGAATAAGGTACGTCTTTTTTCCCACAAAACATTAGTTATATAAAATATCTCTTGGCCGTTTGACTAACTTAAGCATCGGAGGGGCTACGAGGACACACCTCAACGCCTTTATTTCAGGTATTTGGAGGCAGAGCGGGTGGAACTCTTTCATCCGGTCCGGGTCGACCCAGGTACGATTTCTTGCATCATCAAGGTCCAAATATGAAACCAAACACACACAAAATTAAAATTAAAGGCAAGAAACTGATGTATATTAAATCGACTATAACATGAAGTTGTAACTTTTCGGGGAAAAAATCATTTCTAAAACGAAATTTAATATCAAATAAGATGATGGGATGAAATAATGTTAGAAGATGCTCAAAGTTTATTTTTTTTCTAACTATCAACTTCAACCGAAATGTAATCCAATAGTTAGTTTGCATGCTACATTTTCAAAATTTAATCCAATGTTGAGATGTCGGTGTTACAATTTTAAGTTATAATTAAAAAAAAAAAAAAAAAAATTACACACTGTAACTGCAAGAACACACAATGTAAGAAATTATATATAATGTAACATGATGTGATATCGTAACATGATTTAAGTGTAAATTAACATAGAGATAAGTACAATGATGTAACTTATTAAATGTAGTAGTTGTAAAAAAAAAAAATTACAGAAAAGCAAGATACGAAAAATTAAATAGACGTGAAAAAATACGGACATTGTAACAAAAAATAAAAATTCAAAGCACGCTTATTTTAAAAAGGGTAATTATATTCGCACAACAATTTTTTATATATGTAACACATTTTAATTACAAGAAAGGTTTTCAATATTTGCTTTTTTTTTTTTTTTGAATTTATGACCTAGACTTTTTTCTCGTTGTATTGTCGTTATTAACATTTAATTAATTAATATATTTTATCTCTAATCACAATTTTTATCCAAATATTCTACTAACGTACATTGAAAAAATGAGCAAATATTTTGCTTAAGTTTTATATTAGTTATTTATTTCAATTATGTAAAAATACGAGAAACAAATATGTGTTTTTGACCTCATAACAATTATTTTGGATGAAAATCGTCTCTATAGACAAGTTGTAAAAATTAATAAAGTGTCGATGATAGGAAAAAAAAAAAATAGCCGAGAACATAAATGTAAAACACAAGAAAAGTTTAGGTATGTGTAATTAAAATGCGGTGGAGTTAACAAAAATTGTGGGGTGAATATATTTACCCTTTGGAAAATACTTTTTCATTAACCTGATTTTTAAAAGTGGAAATTACACGAAACCCTACTTTTCAAGATTCATATTCTAAAATCAGGTGGAAAGTTTAATCTTTCAAAAATCAAATGTTTTAATTAATATATTATTAAATTCAATTAATTTAGAAATCAACTATACCTCCCTCTACCCACCTCATTTCCCCCAAACCAATTCTCTCTCTACCTCTCATATCCCCTGTTGCTCTCTTCCCTCTCGTCTCCGTCAAGACGATTGAAGCGGCGATCGTAAACGGTGTGGCGATTATGGACCGGTGGTGGCTGAAAATGGTGGTCATGGTGATGGTGGCGTCAATCTGAAGTAACAGACGCCACAATCATTGTCGAGACGGTTCTTTCCTATGTGTTTACATGTAGATGCGGTGGTGATGCGCTCTCGTAGAGATGTGCGGTGCGGTGGTGAGCGTAGGCCAAGTGTTGATGATGATGGAGGTGGCATTCTGGTGTTCTGCTTGCAGCGCCATGCGCAATGGTCGTTCAGCCGCGCACGACGTTGTACTCCAGATCTAAGTGATGCTGCATTTTTCTTTTCTTACTTTTTTTGGTTGTGGGTTGTGGTGGAGGCGGTGTTGGCGTTGATGGTGGTGGCACCGCGCCGTTAGTGATGAGGTTAGTGGTGAGTTGTCGGCTGTGGTAGTGTACAGTCTTTGTGACCAATAAATTGGTTAATTGTTACTGTAAAATGCACTGCGACTTGTGACTGAAAAATAATACGCGACATATTATTTTAATAAGTTGTGATTAGGGGTGGACAAAATTCGACCGAAACCGTCCAACCCAAACCAACCTAACTGGGTTGGGTTGGTTTTTTTTGTTGTTTTTACATGGGTTGGGTTGATTGGTTGTGTAAGAGGGTCGAGTCGGGTTATGAGTTAACTCATAAAGACCGAATAAATCCGTCCAACCTAACTCACCTAATTTAAAAAAATAAAAATAAAAATAAAATGCCTAAAAAGTAAAAAGAATCTAAAAAGTATGAGTGGATAGTGTAACTGTAATTACTTTGATGCATTTTAGAGGACGAACTTACTATCCTTCCCACAATAAATGTAGTATAAGTTTTTCATATTATTTTAAATGCACTTTGTTCTTTATAACCTCAGCTAATGAGAATTGAATAAAATAATATATAATTTTATTTATTTACTTACTATTTAATCTTGTCTATCCGAATTTAGTATAATAGAAAATTGGATAACTTTAGTTTTTGTTGACAAGTCGTCACAAATCACCCAACCCGATCGATACTTGATTGAGTTGGGTTTCAACATTTATACAAGTTGGGTTGGATTAAATTTTGATCAAACCGATCACGTTGAGTTGAGTTTGGGTTGAAGCAAAAATCGACATAACTCAACACAACTCATGCCCACCCCTAGAGATGGCAAAAAAACCCGCCCCGCCCCGAATGGGGCGAAAAAAACTCGCCCCGATGGGTTGGCGGGGCGGGGATTGCCGCCCCGCCTCGGGTCGCGGGGCGGGGCGGGGTGGGGCGAGGGTGCCCCGCCCCGCCCCGATTAGTTAAAAAAAAAATTAAACGTTGTTTATTTAATTTTGGACATTGTGTTGTTTTCATTGTTTAGTTTAGATATTGATATAATTATTTTAAATATTATTTGCTTTGGATTATAAAATTTTGAATTGTATTTACTTGGAAATTTTTTGTTTAAAAAAAAAAAACTAAATGGGGCATTAAACGGGGCAAAAATCCGCCCCGCCCCGTCAAAGGCGGGGTGGGGATTGGCGGGGCGGGGCGGGGCGAGGGTGCCCCGCCCCGTTGCCATCACTAACCGCCGGCGACAGTGGTCATATATGGCAGTGCTCAAGCAAGGTCACCATTCCTAGTAGTGGTGGCAATGGGCCGAGCCGAGCCGAGCTCGTGGCTCGTTACCCACTAGCCGAGCTTCGGCTCGGCTCGTGGGTTTTTGGGCGAGCTCGCCCAAACGAGCCGAGCGGCGAGCGCTCGGCTCGGCTCGGCTCGTTTTTTTTTTTTTTATATTAATTACATACATACCGACACTAGTTTAATTGTAAAAGATGTATATATACACATTTTGTGATCAATTTCTAAATATACATTTTCAAAAAAATTTATAATTTTTTTAAAAAATAAGAACAAAAATTATTTTGTTGAGTTACTAAGTTACTTGAGTAATAATGTAATATGTTTTTTGTTTACCATTTTATACTTAAACTTAAAAATAATATATATGTAAAGTATAAACACATTTTATAAACCATTTTTTAAATATACATTTTTCAAAACATTTTTATTTTTTATAAATAAAAAAATAAAGATAGACCCTCCTCCTTTATCCGGGCTTGGGACCGGCTACTTCAATTTTTAGTAGGCGGAGTTAAAAATTGTACACGAACAACTTGTTACGTGTACAATTTTTTTAAAAATATTATAAATGTATGAAAATTAAATTTTGTGATGATTATGGTGAAATTAAATATCACTTACTTGGTTACAGACAATTTCGGCATATTTATCTTAAATTCGATAACTAGCGTCTTCCCAATCTTTCACGCACATTAACGCTTCCAAAATATCTTCTTTGAGTCGACTCCTGACCTCAGAGAGAACCCTCTTCCCTGCACTAAAAGCAAACTCCGAAGCTACAGTGCTAACAGGAGGTGTTAGTAGATCTTTTGCCATTGCAGAAACTACTGGCCATCGACGTTCATTATCTCGCCAAAATTTAATTACCTCTTCTGAATTTTTCTTAACTTCTTTGTTAGTAGGCAAAGTATGACGAAAGTAATCGATTAATTCAGATGGCAACGCATTTGGACTATTACTCGAAGTTTGAGTGCATGCAGTGGATGACAAACTACTACTACTACCACCAGATGAACCACATGCATATGCAAATGAATTAAATCTATATGAGTTCATGCTTTCGAATAAATCTAAAATTACATCGTCGTCATCCATTGGATTAATGGGAGGAGTAGATGTGGGTACACGAGTAATATGTGTACCCATTCGTGAAGCATATAATTCGTACATTTCACGTAATGTTTCTTCCAAATTCCTATAAGTAATAGGTGTACTAAAAGTTAAAGAATTTGAAATTTTATCAATTACAAATTTAGTACCCGATAAATTAAATCGGGGGTCCATGACGCATGCTAAATGAAATAACATAGGTAATTCTTCCCAATATTTTCTGAATTTTAATTCCATGGAATATATAACTGCATGAAAATCGGGGTCATTTTGAAATCGACGAAAAGTCTTAGCAATTGCATAAAGACGTTCAAGAACCATACAACTTGTAGGATAATAAACGCCAGACAATATATTTGTAGAATCATAAAATGTGGACAAAAAATGTTTTATTTTAAGAACTATATTCCAATCGGTTTCATTCAAAATAGTTTCGTCTTCATCTCTAACATGCCTATTGTTATAAAATTCAGTAATTAAATGTTCGAAACCTTCACATGATTTTAATAATAAGTAAGTGGAATTCCATCTATGGCCTACGTCAGTAATAAATGTTTTTGTATTTGTCATTCCATTTTCTGAACAAAATTCTTCAAATGCTTGTTTTCGACTAGGTGTAATCGTGATATATATAAGTGCACTCCTAATTCGGTCAATTTCATCCTTAACATGTTTTAAACCGTCTTGTACTACTAAATTAAAAATATGACATACACATCGAATATGAAATAAATAACCACCAAAATCGGGTTGAAGTACTCTATGCAATTTATCGATAACAACTTTATTTACGGTAGCATTGTCGAAAGTAAAAGAACGAATTTTGCTCTCGCATTTATACTCTTTAACTATATTTATGATATCATTAAATATAGTTTGGGCGTTGTGTGGGTACTCAACAATTTTAAAAGCAATAATTTTTTTATGCATAACCCAAAGTGGGTCTATATAGTGTGCAGTTGCAGCAATGTAACCTCTCTTATTAATCCCTTCCCACATATCAGAAGTTAAAGATATCACACCCCCATATTTCTCTAAATCATTTATCAATAGTTGTTTTGCATGAAGAAAATATTTAATTGTATCAGCACGGAGAGTATTTCGACTTACCCCAACGTACCTCGGCTGAAGATATGTTTTGACGTAGTTCACGAAATGTTGGTTGTCCGCTATTGCTAGTGGCAACTCAGACGCGGCAACAAACTTCACCATTCCCGTTCGAGCTTCCTCCTCTGAATACATCCATGTAGAAAGTGGCGTAGTACCACTGGCGCCTGGAGAACCAAACTGTAGTTGAGTTTGACCAGCTGGAAGAAACCCATGTTTGGTCACACATGCTTTGTAGTGACGATTGAGGTGGGTAGTTCCAATGCCTCTTTGCCATGCCAGTCGGTGTTGGCAGTATTTACATACTGCTTTGGTTTCGGGGATTCCATCGACCAAACGACCGGTTTGAACCAATTTAAAATGGTCCCAACATTTTGCCTTGTTTTTCCCCTTTCTTTTCCCTCTTGCATCAAGAATATTTGACGTAGGCTCTTCATTTTGTTCCAAATCAATTGGAACACTAGGATCAACGTCAACGTCATCCAAATCAATTGGACGACTACCTTCATCAACGTCGTAATCTTCAATATTTTCTGGAATTGGTAATTCATTGAGACCGGAGAATTCATTCCCAAATTGATTTTGGGCAGGTGTTTGTATTTCGTTCTCCATACCGAACAAGTTTTCAACAAATGATCGTGAATTCATTTGTTAAGAATAATAGAAATTGAATATAGAAATGTAGAAGATGATTATAGAATGAATGAATGATATTGTTGATAAATAAATGGAGATTTGAGAATGTAAATTGTATAGAGTAGAGAATGAGAGAATATAGATTGATATTGGTGGAAAAAAAAGTTTGATTTATGTGGGTATTTATAGAAAAATAATAATAAATAAATAAATTCGAGGACCAAAACGGTCACTGAATTTATTCAGTGACCGTTCTGGTCAATAAATTCAGTGACCAAAACGGTCAATGAATAGTTGAATTCAGTGACCGTTCTGGTCACTGAATTTGTCATTTTTATTTTTTTTTATTTTTTAAGTTAATTGGACGAGCCACGAGCCGAGCGGCTCGTGGCTCGTAAATTTTAATTTTTTTTTTTATAATAACCCACGAGCCGGCTCGTCTACAGTGACGAGCCAAGCAGGCTCGGCTCGTCACCCGTTTGGGCGAGCTCGGCTCGTGCTCGGGCTCGTTTTTTTACGAGCCCGAGCGGCTCGTGGGCGTGAACAGTACGAGCCGACGAGCCGTTCGGCTCAATTGCCACCTCTAATTCCTGGATTTGGCAAGTGTGGGTTGATATTTTTAGCAAGTATACAGTTTAGTTCAAGAACAATTTTGTATAACTTACTCTTTGAATGCTACATCCCTATATAGAAGCATGTTTGAGATTGTTTTATAGTCAATTTTAAATTATAAGTAGATATGAGTAAGTAGTCATATGACCAGCAGCAATAATACAATCTAATAGTTGATTAATTGAACGGATTTTTACTCGTATTAGTGTATGCATTGTGTTTATAAGTTAAATCCTATATTTGAAGATGATTGATGCAAAAAGAAGCGATTTGGAAAATAAAATGACCAAAAAATGTCAAGTAGGAAACTATGTCCAGATCACGTGAGGAAATTGGTACTCAAATCTCCTTAAGGCAACTGATATATCTTTGAAAAGATAATTAATTTTGGAGTTCAACTCAAAAGATATACTCCCCTCCGATCCAAGAATAGTAACGTGTATTAAAGGTCATGCCAAAGACAAAGAACTTACACAAAAGAGTCTTGAAAAGGATATTAAAGTATGAAAACTCGCAAGAAACAAGTGTAACTTATAAATTATGTCATTTTTAGTATTGTCGTAATATTATTTTATATTTTTACCATCGTTAAATTCATGGTTGAAAACTCAAATTTCGGCCTTGATTAAATTCCGCTAGACAGTATTCGTGGCTCCGTCCTTTACATGGATTGTGGAGAATCCAAAGGGAAAAATGTGCTTCATTTGTGTAGTTAGTCACATTTGAGGAATTTCTAGTTTTCACTAATTATGTTTAACTTCTTAAAGATGTTAGTTTATCTTTACTTTTATAAAGACTTTCTATTTCTTTTTCTTAATGTGAACATTGAAATATTAGTTGGTGGTTCAAGTATGCAATTAATTTAAGTTGCTAAAGAAGTTAAGATTAAACCTTAGGCTCGTAAAGAATAAAATTTCAGTTTTCTGACTTTGTCTAGCCACTCAAAAAAAAAAAAAATTTGAGTTTTTGGACAAGATCAGTGGGATTGGATAGCCTGAGAGTTCTCTTTGCATAGGCTTTGTAATCGAGTCGTTTGCAAGTTAGTAGGAAAAGCTCTGGCATTTCTTGCACACTGCGACAAGTGTACCCCTAGAACAGTTGGTAGAACTAGTTTGAACACTTCATGTCTTCATCAAGTGGCTAAACATTTTTGAAAAGCTCTGAAATTTTAATTTGTGATTTTTAGATATTTGTAAAGATAATCTATGAATTTCACAACATTTAGAGTACAACTGGTAAACCAAATATGCATGAATATTATGTTGTGTAGGGTTCGAGTTAAAAGAGAATAATTTTGATAAAAAAATTAATTTAATCTCTTTTTTTTCAAAAAAAAAAAAAAGAAAGAAAGAAAGAAACTTAAAATCCTAAGAATGCATGTTAGGTAGCAAACCACATTTTAATATTCGGGGTGTTACAATATTGTTGGGTACTTTTGTATTTTGGGTACGTTGGATTGCATTCACAACAGTCATTAATGCAGAAGTGTTCAGGAGTCGAGATATTGTTCTCAGTCCTTTCTAACTCTATATTTCTTTGTCTAAATTCAAGATCATTAATTTGATCCACAGTTAGTTTCAAGTCTAATGTGACCTATATATTATTCATTTGGCATACAATTTTCATTTATGTACTTGTGTTAAATTGGTAGGCACTTTTACAGAATTTGTTCCAATATTCAACTAAATTACCCCTTAAGTTCAAATTTTGATAATAGGATCAAACTCATCCATAATTCGAGATATGGTGCTCCTGGAAAAGCTATATTTGTATTTGTGAATAATACCTTGCCTCAAACATGTAAAATCTCCAACATATTTCTTAATGCTTTGAAAGTTTGATTACTTTTATTAGTGATAGCTTACACGATTGACTTTTTTACAGCAAGGTTGATGGAGACTGTGATACATCTAAGGACGAAGATGGGTTCCTTTACATGTGTTACTCAATAGATAATCTAAGTCAGACTTTGATGAAAACGTGGAAAAGCTAATTCAGGCAAGAGCTGTTGGTCCCTTGGTTCTGATACTTTGAGAATTTTTTCGCTGTCTGCGTTTTCCATTATAATTCCCCAAATTTTTATTAGATCCAGCACCACAAGAAAGGGAAGCACTACGCAGGGGCGGATCCAGCCCCTGGCGAGCCTGGGCGGCCTCCCGTGCTGGACCCGTCTAGGAAAAAGATTAAAGGAGGATTCTATATTCAATATATATGTATATTAGTGCATAAATGTTACAAGATAAGTAATGTTGCTCAATTGGTTGGCTGCTTACCTTCCATGCGTGCGGACTGGGGTTCGAGTCCTGTCATTCCCTTTTTCTAATGTTTTGGCAAGTAATAAATGAATAAAAAATGTGTCAATCAATCAATAAAGTATTTTTGGCATGAATCTCACTCAATAAACATTGTAGTTCAAATAGTGGAATATCCACTCTTCATGCTAGGTGATAGGGGTTCAATTCATTTCACTTGTCCTTTTTTTTCTTTTCATGTTTTGACAAATAATAAATAATAAAAACAAATTAAATTGAAAGCCTAAATAATTATATATTATTAGTTTTCAATTCCGAAATATCCTTTTAAAAAATTTATTGACTCAAAATATTATTTCATAATATATACTTTTAGTTTTAGTATTAGATTTTATCAATTTATTTTGTAAAATTAAATTTGGACAATTTAAGTACTTTTTTTTTTCTTTCAAGAGTTGGAAAAACATTAAGTCAAATAGTTCTAGTTCTAAAAATTATTGTTTTAAAAATTTTACATAAACTTCATCTAAACTCGTGTTTTTCTTTTCCGTTTAATCATGTTTTAAGTATAAACTTCGTCTTGTCCTTTTTAAATTCGTAAAAACTTGAAACTATCATCCGTATATGATTGACAAATATATATATTTTTTAATTATATTGAGTTGTATTGAATTATATTTTAATATGTATATGACTTTTGTGTTTTAGTGGATTTATATATTGATTTAAATTTTTTTAATATTATTTAATTAAATATTAATAAACAATCTCGCTACTATGGTCAATTGACTGCCATAGTTGACTCAATATCCTGGATTCGCCCCTGGCACTACGGCTTTTCAGCTTTGTAGATTTGCCATGTTTACTCAATTCTTCTTGGGAGTCCTCAAATAACATCTTTGATTTGCTTTTGACAACTCTATAACCCTCTTTTGACAGCGCTTCAAAGTCTTGTTGTGAACGAATGTAACTCGCTGACACTTCTTTTACAGTGCCTATAATGTTATGTTTAGAAATGCTGCTTCAGGAATCATGAGTCATGCCTTTGTCTTTCTTGGAACGTTGGTCATTTTTCCCGAGACTCTCATTATTCCAACCATTCTATCTTTGAGTAGTGTCAACCAGATTAGCATTGTCGGTCTCAACCAGCTATTTCTGTCTCCTAGCTTCAGGAAGGAGTCCCGCCAACTTGAGTACAAGAAGGAACAATCCATATTTCTCCATATATACCAGATATGTCTCAGCATCCATTAAACCTTGCCGATATTCACTAGATATTGCTTTAAAACTAGAGTAATTCTTTTCTCCACCAATGATTTGTTTGTAGCATACACATCTTTTACCTTCTTGACAGTGGCCGGCAACTTGCATGTTTGCGCTGCAGATACTGGAGGAAATTTGTATTCAAAGGGTCGAAAGATACACATTCTGATAAATTATGACTCGACATAGAATAACTGTTCCAACTCTGGTTTCCACAATTCCTTGATGATTTGCAAGCCTTGGCAGCAGTTGCATAACTAGACGGTGTAGGTCTATTTTCTGTAGCAGTCACATTCTGTCTGGTGCTAGATAATGGTCCATAAGCACTGTTTACTGAGGGCCATGGATGATGAGGGATAATTGTTGGTTTAGCAGGATTAAGACTAGCTGCTGTCCAGGCCGAGGCAGGACTGGTGATATTATTGTTTCTCTGACGGCCCAGATGTGCTGCCATTGTGTTCTTTGGCAAAACATCAGAGCGAGTATTTTGCTGACTACTGCAAGCAACTACAGAGAGCAGAGGGAACGAAGTCTGAGACAAGGTCTGGAAGTGTCCATTTTGCTGACTACTGCTAGGAGCCATTGGGAGCAGAAGGAATGAAATTTGAGACAAGGCTTGAAAGTGTTTCGAAGAGGGCTCAGGGTCCGTAATAGCTAATGATTCAAGTAGGAGAAATGTGTATTGTCATCAATAATTTCTTCACGATCAGCAACTGCCCTGGTACTGGATGGTGATGCATTAGCTATTTCAAGACTTGCTTGGGTGGCCAAAGAAAGTTCATCATCTGAAGTATGATACATGCAAGAACATTCTCTTCGACGTTGTTCATGCTGCTGAGTATGTAACTGCAAAATGAACTAGGAAAGAATCAAGAATTGAAAGAAACACACTGGTAAAAAATCTAAGCATATGATCTTTTGAGTATGTATATTCTCAATATTTGGATAGTCGACCTTCAATTCATGTTCAGATAGAAAGACAACGAACTTTTTTGCAAGGCACTCCTCATCCTCGCATAAGAAATGATATGTACGAAAGTGGTTCTGCAAATTAATAGAAAACAAAAGCTATTCTTCTTAGATAACCAAATAATGATAGCAATTTTGAAGAAGTTAAGGTGTCACCTATTACCTCCAAGTCTCTGAAATTCTTGTAGTATTCATATTGTCCTACATCTTGCCTGTGTGGAAGTGTAGATATATTAGTATATAAATATGTAGATTGCAACCAAATCATAAGTAGCTCAATCTGAACCACGTGGATTACCTTAGGCACATACGACAAGTATAATGTTCAATGGACATGTGTGTATAAAGCTCACTTTCCCCATAAAATGGAATGTTGCAGAATTCACATATAGGATGCCCCATGAAGTCACCTCGATAAATTTCAGTTGCATCTACCTCCTATCTCCTCTGTTTATATGTCGAGTCAGTTGTGCTCTAGTGTACAAAATTTGCTCACAAATGAAAACCTGATAGAATCCAATAGTACCTTATCAGATTGTCATGTCAACCAA